>QLOH01001083.1:0-138776 GCA_026901365.1 Sesbania bispinosa | reverse complement strand
TTAGAAGCAGTAGTCTAAAGGAAAATAAAGGAAAAGATTTATTAGATTACGAAATCTAAGATTAGAATAAGTTTAGATTTCGAAGTGAAACTTACAGAAGGTTTTTGAGAAGAGGATGAAGCTTTCCTTTCTTTGATTTCTTTTCGATGACTTCTTCCTCCTCACTTTCCCAATTTTCTTCTATCCTTCGAGAGATTACACTCTGAGCTAAAATAAGAGAGAGAAATAACATGAATACAAAGGAGTTTAAAAGTAACCATGATTACACGTTTCTTGGAACGTGAGCTAATAAGCCTAAAAACGTGGGAAAGTCAGTTAACTTTCAAAAAGCAACTGATATATTAGTTTAATTGGAAAATGAAAGGTTTTTTATCTGAAACATATATTTAAGTTTTCCTTTTAAATTTTGAATAATTGTTATTTGGAATACTAAAGATTTGTTCCAAAAATATCTCTTTCTGCAAAGACAATAGATTGTTCTTGAAAGAGACTATTTTTGGTTGGGCATCTGTTGGGATTTGATTTTCAATTGTTTCGAATTCCACAAGTGACAAGGGTATGATGCCATTTCGAATTTACAGAAGAGGTAAAATCACCTCATTTTGAATTTTGATAATAAGTCTGTTAACTTATAAAAATTCTTGATCGAAGTTAAGGCAAAAGACTTCAGAAATTCGAAAAGAAGACAAGTGTAATTCGAGAAATAATACATTGCAGGTATTTCAAAAGGCAAGTGATAGTTCTTTTATTCATGATCCAAATTCGAATTATATTAGTTCGAATACATTGGAAATATATTAGAAAGGAAGCTATCCTAAGTGCCTAATACATTAGAAAGGAAACTATCCTAAGTTATAATGAGTCCTTGACTCATATCTTCCGCACCTTTTTCTCTTCTTCCTTCCCCACAGGCTTTGATAGAGCCAAGGCAAAGGAGAATATGTTTTCCAATTTGTTGAATCACCTTCGACTTGGGGAAGAAATCAAGGTCAGCATGGGAAAACAATAATAGATTCATTTATTATATAAATGAACATATATTTGGCTATTACGTACAATCCAAAAGCAAAATTTTAAAGGAAAAGTTTGAAAAAAGCCAATGGCTTTGGCCATTACGTCAATTCTATAAAAATGAAATCATACCAGATTGGATTGAACGTAATAGCCAAAGGAATTAACTTCTTCATATTCTTTGAAGAGTTTCTTTGAAGAATTTAGAAGAAAGAGAAGAAGAGAGAATGAAGAATTGTGAAAAGAATGTGCAAAAGACTCTTATTTATAGGAGTGAAAAGAGGCAAGTGTCATTAATAACACTATTTTAACGTCCAATGAGAAGAACTCTCATAATGAAGTAAGTGGACGGTGGCCGGTGGTCTCCATGACCTTTGAAACGGCCAATTGGAGGTTGACATGTGGCATAGGGAAGAGTGTAGTCAAATCTCGAAAACAGAAAAACTTATTAAGTTCAGATGTCAAGAAAAGACTAAGTCTTAATGTTAAGGATTTTCTCGAATCTATGAAGTCAAAATTCCAGAAAGAAGATTTCGAGAAAACAGAAAGAAGATTTCGAGAAATCAGAAGGCAAGAATTCGAGAAACAGGAACAGAGAATTCGAAGACAAGATATCTGAAGACTTAGAAGATTTCTGAAGAATCAAAATGAAGTTTGAAAAGTCAGAAGACAGTTATTGAAGATCAGAAACGGTTTTCTGGTTGGCAGAAGACGTGGCAAGCATGCACGCTGCCAGCACATAGGGCTAGATGATGTGTCATATGTACATTAGCTAGACGTTAGAATTAGGAAACTATAAATGGGTAAACTCTTAATGTAATAAAGGTTGGCAATTCATTACACTCATACCCTTAAACACCTTCACGTCCGATCACACTGCGACTAACAGGTTTACAAGGATTGACTGTATGTGATGAATCCATCCACTTTTATCTTTATGCAACTTTTTCTTTCAATTCTTTTATTTTCTGCACTTTACATTCTGCATTTTATCTTTCGAGCAATTTACTTTCTTTACTCTGAAATTTGCGTTCATACTTTTGTGAATCTAAAAGAAGTCAAGTAAAAACTTAGAACGTTGATAAAATTCTGAATCAAGTAGTTCTAACTCTTTGTGGAAGATAAGTTTTTTTGATAGAATTCTAAATCAAACTTTTTGAGACTTATCATTTCTGGATACTTGAAACATAACAATTGACTTGGTGAAATTCTGTACCAATCAATCATTTTTTTTTAGAAAATTGAACTTTTTGAAAACCTTTTACAAATCTGAAGCACCATAAATCTACTTTTTCAAAAGAGTCCCGTAAGAGGATCTGATTTTAATCCTCAGATTGTTCTTAGAATCAAAGTGATAAATTCAATTTTCGAATTTGTATTTTATCACCACAAACAATGGTATATCGACTATCATGGGAAATAGGTGAGTAATGGACAATAAATTAAGAGCATTAAAGGAACATCATAATTAATAGTACAATTCAAAATAGTACCGTGTTTTCTTATATTAGAACAAAGAAAAACACCTTTTTGTATCTTATAAATAGGACCGGGGGTAATATTTTGTAAGAGTATTTCTTGAAAAATATGTGAAAAATGATAATTAATGAAGTTTATAAATGTTTATATTATACTCCCTCCGTTTCTTTAACTGTCGTTTTAGGGTCTCAAATTTATTTCTAAATAAATGTCATTTTCAGATACCAAGGCAATAATAAATATTTTTTTTTCCAATTTTACCCTTGTGATAATTGTAACGCCCCCGAGCCGCTTCCAGGAGTGATGAGGGTCCCCACGAGTCTTTCCAGTATGTGTTGTCCTCACTTGCACACTTTCCGGGAAACTTCCCAGAAGGTCACCCATCCCAGAATTGCTCCAAGACAAGCACGCTTAACTATGGAGTTCTTATGTTATGGGCTACCAAAAAGAAGATGCACCTTGTTGGTATAGTTCTCCACAATAATTTCCTTTAAACTATCCTCAACTGTACAGTCCCCATACCTGCACAGCTCTGGATCCCTCTCATTCGGGTGTGGGTTCGGTTCATCCTTGTGTGCTTAGAAGCCTGCCAGGAGCCTCTCCTTGTCTGTGCCTTTTTGCACGGGCGATCACTCCCCGCCCTCATCAGCCTCCGGCTCTCACATGCCCACCAGCTTCCGCCTGGTTCGTCCCCGAACCACACCGTACTGGGAGAGGCTCGACTCTGATACCATTTGTAACACCCCCGAGCTGCTTGCAGGAGTGATGAGGGTCCCCATAAGCCAACATGAGTCTTTCCAATATGCGTTGTCCTCACTTGCACACTTTCTGGGAAACTTCCCAGAAGGTCACCCATCCCAAAATTGCTCCAAGACAAGCACGCTTAACTATGGAGTTCTTATGTTATGGGCTTCCAAAAAGAAGATGCACCTTGTTGGTATAGTTCTCCACAACAATTTCCTTTAAGCTATCCTCTCATTCAGGTGTGGGTTCGGTTCATCCATGTGTGCTTAGAAGCCTGCCAGGAGCTGCTCCTTGTCCGTGCTTCTTTGCACCGGCGATCACTCCCGGCCCTCATCAGCCTCCGGCTCTCACAATAATATATTTTTTTTATTTCAAATATTTATTATAAAGTTATATCATAAATGTTTTAAAAGTTCAAAGTTTTAATGAGTGCATTTTTTATGCTTCCAACAAAAATTATGGTAAGAAGTAAACAATGTGAATATAAAACACATGATATTTATGTATATATAATTATTGAGAAAAGAGAAATGTTAAATGAATTAATGAGAGAAAGAGAAAGAGAAAGAGCATCTTTTTTTTGGTAAAAGGTAATTGAATTAAAAAGAAGATAAAATATTAATTACAACAAAAAGGTCTAATTCCTTCCCCTGGAGAAGGAAACTCCTCTGGCATCATCTAATACTAACTCTAAGGTATCCCCTGGGGACTCTAAAACTAGGAAACATGGAATATTATACAATGAACCCTTCTTAGTAAGGAAATCTGCACATTTATTTCCCTCCCTATGAATAAAATCAATGCTAACTTGCCAATCCAAATATAGCATTTTCTGAATATCATGTATAATACTTGCATAACAGTGATATTTCTGAAACTCAGCTTTGCATAAGGAAACAGCTAACAGAGAATCTGACCAACAATGAACCCATTTATACTCATTAATCCAAGCAAGTTTTAGTCCCTCATGTATTGCTGTTAATTCTGCTTCTAGAATAGAAGATGTTCTTAAAGAACAAGAGAAGCATTTAAGCCAAGTTCCTGTGTGATCCCTTATCAGTCCTCCAATTCCTGCAAGTGAGGTACTGTCAGCAATGCTACCATCAACATTAATAGCCACAACACCTTCAGGGGGAGAAAGAGCATCTTTTGAAAAAAAAAATAGGGCTAAAAAATAATTATTATATTACTTAACCCTTATGCAAAAACCTTAAACGATAGGAAAAAAACTAAGGGAGTAACATATATTTAATATTTTATTTATTAAATTAAATATAAAATTTAATGTTGTTTTCCAAGTCAAATATAACCTTTAATGTAGCATTTATTATATTTATATTACATTTATTACAATAAATATTATAACATGTTTACATTATTTTGTATTTTTTATAAGACCACATGTATCCTCTACGAGAAACAATCCTGCTCGAGCCCGGGTAGGACCTTTATGGGCGGCAAAGCTCTCCCTCCGAGTATTTAACATAGCTGCATACCCAGGGCTTGAACTCGAGACCACTGGCTGGAACAGCCCCTTACCAGCTGATCCACATGCTCAATGGTACATTATTTTGTATCTGTGCAATGCACATGTTTGTTTATATTTTATATTTATAATATTTTATAAGAAAATTATTCAAAAATATGTGTCAATGATTATAAATGAAAAAAAATAATATTTTATCATTCTTATAAATATGAAAAACAGTCATGTAAATTATTTGTATATTGAGAAAGTTTATTAAATGATTTATTTTAAACAATATTTTTAATGTAGCCTATATAATTTTCACTATACTTAACAATAAAGGTTATTTTTTATTTATTTTACTAATATTTAAATTTTATGGGAAAAAACACATTATTCACTTTATTTTTATGATATTTTCTAGATAGTATTTAAGCTCTTTTTCTAAATTTACTTTAATATCTATATTTTAAATTTGGCTTAATTAAGTATGTTTTTGGTCCCTCTACAATACACTCGTTTTCATTTTAGTCCCTCTGATTTTTTTTATCTTTTCGTTCCCCTAAAATCATTTCTTTTCAAAATAGTCTCTGTCATTAGAATAATTAAAAAGTGTTGATGTGACCGTTAACATCTATACTGACATGGCTTTCTCGGACATATGTGGCATCCAATATGTCAATTAATTAGTTTATAATTTATTTTATTACAAAAAAATGGAAAAAAATTAAAAAAAAAAGAAATTAGAAAAGAACTCTCTCTCTCTCTCTCAAAGTCGTCTTCTTTCTTCTTCAACCCATTATGCCACTGTCGTCTTCTTCTCGTGCTCCATTCTCGCAGATCTGAGGCAGCCACTCCTTACCTCAATCAAATTGTACTTGGTAGCTGTTAGAGAATATCTCTTATTTAGGGAAATTGGAATATTGTATTTAGGGAAACTAGGAAACTGCATTAGGTGCTGATTTGTATAGTTCTATTTCCTTATTTTGTACAGATTGTATTGCCTATATTTCCTTTATTAGTGAATGTACACCATGTATATATAATATTTTGCTGCTGAGGTATTTTCCTTAAGCAATTCAACAATCCTATTATCCATCTTTACATGGTATCAGAGCTCACCTCCTGTGGGCCTAATAAAGAAAAAAATTTGAGTCCCTATCAGCTGTCAGCAGTCCCTCTTTAGTAGTCCTGACGTCCAACCACAGTCCGGCCACCGTCCAACCACCGTCTGGCCACTGCGACATTAGCACTTAGAGCCGGCAAAATGGGCTAGCCCGACCGAGCCGACCCGCAAAAATGTAGGTCTCGGGCACCTATTTTAGAAGCCCGAATAACTCCCGGGCTTTTTAGCCCAGCCCGATAAAGCCCGCTACCCGCAAAAACCCAACAAAAAAACGGGCTACCCGCAAAAGGGTAGGGCTCAGCACCTATTTTAGAAGCTCGAATAACTTCCGGGCTTTTTAGCCCAGCCCGATAAAGCCCGCTACCCGCATCAAGGCGGGCCGGGTAGCCCGAATTGATAGCTCTATCAACACTAGACACCGAAGATCTTGATCTATTGATTCCCCAAAACGCCGCCGTCATCCGCTGCCCCACGCACGCGCCCTCACGCGCCACCACCGTCCGTTGCTCCTAGTGGCGCGTGTAAGCTACGTGCCACCTTCCAGGCCGTCATTTGCTTCGTCGACAGTCTCATCAGGTTTGTCGGCGCTTCCTCTGTTCGTTTTGGGGGTCAAATACCATAAAAGTCAGAACTGTGTTGTTGGGTCTTTTTCGTAGTTACTAGAATAGCGTCATTCACATCCGATTCTGAGCACGAGGACCCTGTTCAAACTCCTCAGCGCAAGAACCAAGTTCAACCAACATCTCAAAATCCTCTCATCTCTTATACCTTCCCAGGTACTCCTACAATCACCCCTAAAAATCTGAATGGAAAGAATTACCTTGCTTGGTCAGCTTCTTCTGTTGAACTCTGGTTTCTGGGTCAGGGTCTTGTTGATCACCTGGAGACCTAGTGTCTGAAATTCCTTTGGAAAATCAGAGTCAATGGAGAAAGTTAGATTATCAAATGTGTGCCATGTTATGGAAATCTGTGGCACCCAATACTTTGGTAAATCTTAGGGCCTTTAAAACATGTTTCACCTTTTGGAGCAAGGCTCATAATCTGTTTGCCAATGATATTCAGCGTCTATATGACTCTGCTAAAAAATTGGCATCTCTCAAGCAAACAAATCATGATATGTCAACATTTGTTCCATAATTACAAGAAACTATAGAAGAATTGAAGATTTTCTTGCAAGAAGACACACTTCAGGGCCTCCAGAATACATTAGAAATTTTGTATGTGGTAATGGCCTTACAAGTCATGCATTCTGACTTCGACCTTCTTCGTGAACAAATTTTGACCGCACAAGAAGTTCCTAACATGGAAAATCTTATCACTCGCCTGTTGAGAGTCCCTTCACCCAAAACCTTTGATTCTCATCTTAGCATAACTGATGGATCTGCAAGATGACAACTTCAGGTTTTCGTGGTGTACGTGCAATTCGTGGAGGAAGAGGTGGTCGAAGAGGTCGTGGATGTCAAGGGGGCAATCGCCCCTATTGCACTTATTGAAAGAGTCTGGTCACACTCAGGAGTCATGTTATTCTACTCATGGTTTTCCTGAGAAAATGCTCAACCTTAATCTATGCCTATACAAGAAGATGAGGGGCGATATAAAGTTGTGACAGGAAAGCAACCTATGTCTTTTTCCGAAGCTTAAATCCAATAGTATATATAGTGGAAGGCAGCCAAATAGGATCAGTCAGCCATAACTACAATTGCTTATACCGGTAATCCTACAGTTTGTATATCTCATACCAGTCATAATCTGACATTTTGGGTTATTGATTCTGGTGCTTCCGACCATGTGTCTGGAAATCGATCACTATTTTCTTCTCCTTTACTTGACATTTCTCGTTCTATTACTCTTGGTAATGGTTCTAAAATACCTGTCCAAGGCATTGGTCATGTTTCTCCCACTGGATCTATCTCATTAAAATATGTCCTATGTATGCCTGGATGCCCCATTAATGTGATTTCTTTGAGTCAACTCACTCATTCACTTAATTGCCAAGTCACCTTTGATTCAGAATCTTTCATTATTCAGGATCGTGGTACGGGGAAGACGATTGGCATAGAACGTGAATCACAAGGACTCTACTATTTGAAGACCGCATCTCCAACAGTATGTGCTGCTACTGAGTCTCCCCATCTTGTTCATAACGTCTAGGTCATCCCAACCTGCAGAAACTTCAACTAATGGCTCCATGTCTTGCAAAATTAGAGTCCTTAGATTGTGAGTCATGTCAACTAGGGAAGCATGTTCGTTCTTCCTTTCCTACTCAGGTTCAAAATCAAATAGAACCTTTTGCTGTTATTCATTCTGATATATGGGTTCCAAATCGTGTCTCTACTTCATTAGGATTTATGTATTTCATCACCTTTATAGATGACTTTTCTAGATGTACTTGGTTGTTTCTAATGAAAGAACGGTCTAAATTATTTTCTATATTCAAGTCATACTATACTGAAATACCAAATCAATTTGGCAAATCAATTAAGATCTTAAGGAGTGACAATGCCAAAGAATATTTCTCTCATGAATTTTCATCTTTTATGTTATTTCATGGTATTTTACATCAGTCTACATGTCTCCACACACCTCAACAAAATGGTGTGGCCTGAAAGAAAAAAATGTCATCTTATTGAGACTGTCAGAACTGTGTTATTATATACCAATATGCCTCTACATTTTTAGGGGGGGTGTTGTTTTAACAGCTTGTTATCTCATTAATCGTTTACCTTCTTTTGTTATTAATAATCAAGTACCTCACAAATTATTATTTCCTACACAGTCTTTATATGTTGTTCCTTCTCATGTGTTTGGTTGTACTTGTTTTGTTCATAACCTCTCTCCTGGTAAAGATAAATTGTCTCCTCATGCTATCAAATGTGTCTTTTTAGGTTATTCCAGGCTACAAAACGACTATTGGTGTTATTGTCCTTCCTCCCATCGTTGGTATATTTCTGCAGATGTAATGTTCTTTGAAGAAACATCATACTTCACCTCTTCCATTGAGACTAATACAATCTCTGATGTATTACCAATTCCCTATTTTGGACCACCTATGTCTCCTTTGTAGGTTTCATCAACTGGTTCTTCAATTGTCCAACCCGAAGAGACTCAGTCAGATCCTTCACAACACCATCTCATTAACATAATTCAGTTGGTCAATGTATTTATCTAGTAGTTTATGTGGATGATATCGTTATTACATGTGATGTTCATGAGGGAGTATCTCGGTTAAAGAAACATTTGTTTAATCATTTTCAAACCAAAGATTTGGGTAATCTAAAGTACTTTCCTGGTTTGGAGGTTGCTCGGTCTAGGAATGGTATTACAATTTTACAAAGGAAGTATGCTTTAGATATATTGAGGAAATAGGAATGATAAATTGTAAGCCTGTTGACACTCCCATAGATCCAAATAGCAAGTTGTTACCAGATCAGGGGGAGCTCTATCAAGATCCTGACAGGTATAGAAAGGAAATTGGGAAACTAAACTATCTTACTATAACTAGACCAGATATCTCTTTTGCAGCCAGTGTAGTAAGTCAATTCATGTAATCCCCTTGTGTTGATCACTGGAATGCAGTGACTCGAATTCTACGATACATTAAAAATGCTCCTGGTCAAGGATTGGTTTATGAAGACAAAGAAAACACTCATGTTGTCGGATATTCAAATGCAGACCGGGCTGGTTCTCCCATTGATAGACGTTCCACTTCAGGTTATTGTGTCTTTGTAGGTGGAAATCTCATATCTTGGAAGAGTAAGAAACAACAAGTTGTTGCTCGATCAAGTGTTGGGGCTGAATATCGTGTTATGGCATTGGTTACTTGTGAACTCATCTGGGTAAAACAATTGCTTAGTGAGTTGAAGTTTGGTAACATTAACTAGATGAAGTTATATTGTGATAACCAAGCCGCACTCCATATTGCGTCCAACCCGGTCATTCATGAAAGAACCAAGCATATAGAGATTGGTTGTCACTTTATCAGGGAAAAGGTTCTTGGCCAAGGAAATTGTCATTGAGTTTGTTAGCTCTAATGATCAACTAGCAGACATTCTCACAAAGTCCCTTCGAGGTCCTAGAATACAATTTCTTTGTGGCAAGCTTGACGCATATGATTTGTATGCTCCAGCTTGAGGGGGAGTGTTAGAGAATATCTCCTATTTAGGGAAATTAGAAAACTCTATTTAGGGAAACTAGGAAACTACATTAGGTGCTGATTTGTACAGTTGTATTTCCTTATTTTGTACAACTCTATGTTTCCTTATTTTGTATAGATTGTATTTCCTATATTTCCATTATTAGTGAATGTACACCATATATATATATATATAATATTCAGCTGTTGAGGTATTTTCCTCAAGCAATTCAACAATCCTATTATCCATCTTTACAGTAGCAACCACTCCTTACTTCAATGAAGGTGTAGTCTCTGAAAATGTAGCCCCTAGTGCATCCAATGAAGGTTACAACTGCAAATCAGCAAACAAGTACAGCCAACCAAGGTTCAGTCCCTACAAATCCAACTCTAGTCGTTGCAGCTCCGAGGACTAAATTGGTTCTAAAAAGGAAAACAACCACCACTTCACAGGTAACCGAAAATAAAAACAACCACCACTACAATTATAAGTGTCTTGAACCCTAAATTTACATGCCTTTGATGATTTGGTATTCAGAAGAAGAATAAGAAGTGGTTGCTGCCAAGTACAATTTTGAATCTTTGATTGAGGTAAGGAGTGACTGCCTCATATCTGCGAGAATGGAGCACGAGAAGAAGACAACAATGACGATTGAAGAAGAAAGAAGACAGTTATGAGAGAGAGAATTATTTTCTAATTTATTTGTTTTGAAATTTTTTTGTCTTTTATGTAATAAAATAAATTATAAAACTAATTAATTGACACATTGGATGCCACATATGTCTGAGAAAGTCATATCAACATAATTGTTAACGGCCACATCAGTACTCTATCAACTATTCTAACGGCGAGAACTATTTTGAAAAGAAATTTTTTAGGGGACAAAAAGATAATAAAAAAAATTTAGAGGGACTAAAATGCAAACGTGTGTATTTTTAAAGGGACTAAAAATATATTTAAGTCTTTAAATTATTTAAAATAATTCTAATAGAATTTAAATAATATAAAATTAGTTGAACTTATTTTTTAGTATAATTATAAAACATTATATGGATATTTTATATTAAGAATTATAAGAACTATTTTATGTTTTCAAAATTAAAAATATAATCCTAAAATAAGATCAAATTATTTAATTAAATTAAAATTAATATAATTAATTAAGAGTATTTGGCAGTTTTTATTATATTTAATATATTATATATAATATTAATATTTTTTAATATTAATTATATAATATGAATGAATTGTACAGTAATGCCATATTAATAGCAATTTCTGAAAGTCTGGATGCAACATACACAAAATAATCAAAGTTTAAAATTTTAATTTTACACAAACTTGAGAATCTTAAAGCCAAATTCTCACAATAATCCTTTAGGCTGGATTAGATAGTGAATTTTAGAATTTTAAAAATAAAAAATTAATAATGAGTTATAATTAAAAAAAGTTAAGTATAAGAGGAATTATAAATAATAATATAAATAATTAAATATAATAGAAAAATATTAAATTTTTTTTAATATTTGTCATTTAAAATTATTCATATTTATCATAAAAATTTTCATTATTTATCATTTAATTTTTTTTATTATTTTAATACATGTAATCTAGTAATTTTTAAATTACTCTATCCACTTGAAAAAAAATAAAAAGAATTACTCCGTCCACATAAAAAGCTTATATACTTCTTTCATGTATTATTGCTAGGTCAACAGATCAAAGGTGGAAATGAATAGAGGCAAAAATTTTAGAAACAAAATTGACTAATTAATTCCAAAGTTTTGGTCTTTTTGGAGCGATTTATGAATAGAAAGTCAAAGTTCACAACTGTTATTGCGTTTTGACGCAAAAATTGCCATTTTCTCGGTAGTCCGTCTTTTATGATTTTTGTAACATGTCAATGTTCCGTCCATAAACACACCATCTTCAGACTTTTTGTCAGATTCAACATGATTATTTATTAATTTCCACTCTTAATACTATAAAACCTTGTTACTGAGTCCTCCCAGTGATCTCATAAAGCTGCATACATAGGCAAATAGATATTAAATTAATCATCAGATAGGCCATCACAATCTATCCTACTTAATTATTGAGTAAAAAATTACATGAGCATTCTAATTAAGGTGGTCTTTAATCTAATAGCTGTCAAAAGTTTTTTAAACTATTATTTTAGATTTTTTTACACTTTTCTATACTATCATATTATTTTTATTATTTCAAATAACTCAAACATTCTTTTTATCTCCAATCCAATAATTTTATAAAATATTTTAAATGAATTCCATAATTTACTTTATATTCATATATTTTATCATTTATTAAAACAAAAAGTTAAAAAAAACCTGCAACAATTTTTGGATTGCTGCAAGGAGCAACCAGTCGAAATATCAAAATGCTCTCGAGCGGTTAAGAACTGCACTCAAGTTTCTATGTGTCAGTATAGCAACTCTCTCTTCGGGCGTTGGAGATGCCCTAAGAGCGTCCACATCCCTGCTAGTTATTGGGATTCTTACCTTGAGAAAACAAATAAGCATAGATGCTTATTTGTTTCTACGAATGCAGGAGGTGCTTATTTAAGCACCAGATGCTTAAATAAGCACTTGTTCTTAAAGAAAAAATGGTGTGTGATTTGTCAATAGGTGGATTGTGGGATCCATTTAAGAAAGTTTTTTAGAATTGTTGGGATGAAAATAAAAAGTGATTGAATTGTTTAAGGTAATAAAAATAATATAATAGTATGAGAAATATGAAAAATTATAAAATATTAGTTTAAGAAACTTTTTAGGGGTATCAAAATGAGAAATGAAATTCATACACTATACAACATTACAACCAAGGAAGATAAAGAGAGAAAAGAAAAAGAAGAAAGAGAAATGTGGAATGTGATAGGTGATATAATGGAGAAATATAAAAAGAAAAAATATATTATATGAGTTGTTGTATTTTTTTTATTGTATGAATTTATTATCTCTATTGAAATTGTGATAGAGATAGAGATGGGCTAAGACTTTCATCCACATTGGACTCCTCTCATTCAAAATATATATTTCATGTTGAAAGCAGCTTGAGCATCAATTGGCTGCAATCTCGTCAATACCTAACTTATAACACTTTCGAAATTGGGATTGGAAATTATTATGCATCGAACATTAACACATAAAGACACTTTTCAAAAGAAGACGCTTTCTAATGCTGCAAAATGTAAATATTAGCTAGCATCTTTTGAATGAGGAGATACTCCAAATGAAATCCGAATTCCTAACTTGAATGAGGTAAAAATAAACTAGTCTAACTTGATTTCATTTCAACTTCTCATTCCACAGAACTTGAACCACTTTATCAAAATTCAGAAATGAAGACCCATCTTTGTGAACAGCAGCATCTTCTGCCAATTTCTTCCATTCCAAGGCTTTCTTGGTCAACTCTTTTCCCTTCTTCCCCTCCATCAACTCCCTCACAAGGCTCTCAACTCTGTCCCTCTTAACATCCCCTTCTATCTGCAACCCAACCCCCCATTCCTTGCAGCAGAATCTACAATTAGTCAGTTGCTCAGAAAAGAAAGGCCAACATATCATAGGCACCCCATTGCTCAAACTTTCAATTGTTGAATTCCAACCATTGTGTGTCAAGAACCCTCCAATTGCTGGGTGAGCTAACAGTTCATCTTGAGGACACCAACCTGACAATAAACCTCTGTCTTTGATCTCTGTCACAAACTCTAAAGGAAGAACTGCATTTTCACCAGCAACAAGATCAGGTCTTATGACCCACAAAAAGTTTTGGTCACTATTAGCAAGTCCCCATGCAAACTCAATCAATTCATCATTTGTCATAACAGCTATGCTCCCAAAGTTCACATAAACTACAGAGTTTTGTTCTTTGGTGCTGAGCCATTCAAGACACCCTCCATCTTCCTTCCAAAGGTTTGACCCAATTATGTTCAAGTCCTCATCTTTGACATGATTCAAGAGTAAATTTAAGGGACCAATGGTGTAGATAGGAGGCAACATGGACGAAAGTGCTTCCAAAACATCATGCTCTAAAGCATCAAATGTGTTTAAAATAATAGCAGAAGCATCCTGAGTTCTCCCACACTCTTCTTGTACAACCTCCAACATAAGGTCATTTGGGTCTGTGGTTCTGATGAAGCTTGGGAAATCCCTCAATCTAATTTCTTTCATTCCTGGTATCCAATCTATGGATGTCTCTAAATACCCATTTGTTATATCACTTGAGTCTGCAAGTCAAAGATATGTATTAAATTAGCATAAATTCCTTCCTTCAAAAAAAAAAAAAAAAGACATGTACTAAATTAGCATAAATTGCATGTTTAAATTCATATAAACATGTTTCAGGGTAAAAAAAACAGAAATCAAGATATATACCTTTGAGGGGTATAAGGCCCTTTTTGATGAGTTGACCATAGTTAAGATGACACATGAATCCACATGCACTCATAGTCCAAAAGCATACCTCTAGGATTCCCAATTCTTTTGCAGCAATTAAGGTGAAACTCATGACACCATCAGAGACTATGCAAGTAACAGGAGGGACATCATTGGAATTGTTGAGTCACAAGGAGGTTCTTGAAAGGAGCTAAGCAAGATTTTCTGAGGGATTCACACAAGGAAGGTGTGTCCTGTGAGGCATCCACATCTGACTCTGGTAAACCATCAGGGATGGTTTCAAAGCGGAAAGAAGGGAGGCCTTTGAGGGAATCTGAACCCCGTGATTTGAGAAGGCGTTTGTGGTTGAATTCTGTGTTCACGAAAGTGATGTGAAATCCTCTGAAATGGAGAAGCTTTGCTAGTTTGAGCATGGGAGTTATGTGGCCTTGAGCTGGGTATGGTATGCAAATTGCATGAGGCTTCTTTTCTGAAATGCTCAAAGAATTCATCTTTGGTTGCTCTTGATCAAATTTATGACTCATTGAGGAGGTGATTATGGAAGGTTGCTGCGATGGAAGAAAGAATTAAAGTGGGTTCGCTGTCACATCTCTCGTGTCTATATATATTGAGTAAACTGGTAAATTGCTTCCTGACTTTTTAGGGTCATGCAGTTTAGTGTTAAGAAATAAAAAATCTTAATATAGTCTCTGACTTATTTTTTTTTTCACTATAATACAACTGTGTGTTTCACGTTAATTTTTTTTATGACTTGTCATGTTTAGTGACACTTTATCTCACCGTTTGTCACAATAGTGTCCACTATGACACAAAAATGATGTAGTTTTGTCAAATTTATAGCTTGAAAGGCTTCAACTCCAACCGTTGTGTGTTTTCCTATTTTCCCTTTTTCTCTCCTCTCCCCCTTTTTCATTGGAAGGTATAAGCTCCAATGACGTTATTTTTGTGCCCCGATGGCAAATGGTGTGACACAGTGTCACGAAACGTGACACATCATAAAAAAAATTAACGGGAAACACATAGGTGGACTATAGTGAAAGAAAAAACAAGAAGTCAGGACTATATTGGGATTTTTTATTTCTTAGAGACTAAACTGCATGACCCTAAAAAAATCAGGGACCAATTTGTTAGTTTACTCTACATATATCTTTTAATTTTAAAGAGTCGACTTACATTTAATTTAAAATATTTTTAATATATCTTTTACTTTTATATTTTATTTATGAAAACACGTTTTACTATTATTTATTTCTATTTATATGTTTTATTACATAAAAAAATAAATTAAAAAATATGATTAATATATTAATTTACATTAAATTTATAATGTGTTTTTTAATATATCATTTATTTATTTATTTTATTCATTAATGTTTTTATTTATTATTTCTGTAATCTATTTTATTTATTTATTTACTTTTTGTCTTAAAATTGTTTTTCCAGAGTATATGTATCACGTTTTCTTATTTACATTTTTTAAGTCTTTTTTCTCACTTCACCAAAATAATTATTTTTATGAACCATGAGTATTCTCCATGCGAGAATATATTAAAACTCTTTCTCTCATTATTCGTTCTTATTTATTCATATTATTACATAAAAATACATATGAACAAATAAGATAAATGTGTATATTTACATTAAATGCTAAGCGTTTTTTTCAATATATTTTTGATCTCTCTATTTTATTCACTAAAACACATTTCACCGTTATTTCTTCATATTTATCTATTTTATTACACAAAAAAACATATTAAGAAATACTACAATAAATGTGTTATTTTACATTAATTTAAAAGTGTCTTTTCAAATATATCATTTTTCTCTCTATCTTATTTATTAATGTTTTCATTTATTGTCTCTATCATATATTCTATTTATCAATTTATTCTCGATCTTGAAATTGTTTCTCCAGTACACGTGTCACGTATACTCACTTGCGTATTTTTTAGTCTTTTTATTTTCACTTCATTAAAGTGATTATTTTTATGAACCACATGTATCCTCCACAAGAGACCGTATTAAAACCCTTTCTCTCATTATTCATTCTTATTTATCTGTTTCATTACAAAAAATACAGATAAAAAATACAACATATGTGTTGATTTACATTAAATTTAAAATCTTTTTCGATAGATCTTTTATCTCTCTATTATATTTATTAAAACACATTCAATGATTATTTGTTCCTATTTATCAAATTCATTACATAAAAATACTGATTAAAAAAATATAATAAATATGTTGATCTACGTTAATTTTAAAGTGTCTTATCTAATATATAATTTATTTCTCAATTTTATTCATTAATATTTTCACTTATTGTCTTTCTCATCTATTCTATTTATCTAGTTATTCTCTGTCTTGAAAGTGTTTCTCCAGTAGACGTGTCGCGTATACTCACTTGCGCATTTTTTAGTCCTTTTATTCTCACTTCATTAAAGTGATTATTTTTATGAACCACGAGTATACTCCACGCGAGACAGTATTAAAACTCTTTCTCTCATTATTTGTTCTTACTTATATGTTTCTTTACATAAAAATACAAATAAAAAATACAATAAATATGTTGATTTATATTAAATTTAAAGTGCTTTTTTCGACAGATCTTTTATCTCTCTATTTTATTCATTAAAACACATTCTTTCATTATTTATTTCTATTTAACAAAATTATTACATAAAAACACCAATTAAGAAATACAATAAATGTGTTGATCTACATTAATTTTAAAGTGTCTTTTCTAATATATCATTTATTTCTCTATTTTATTCATTAATGTTTTCACTTATTGTCTCTCTCATCTATTCTATTTATCTATTTACTCTCTATCTTAAAATTGTTACTCCACTACACGTGTCACAGTTTCTCACTTGTGTTTTTTCTTAGTCTTTTTATTCTCACCTCAATAAAGTGGTTATTTTTATGAATCACGAGTATCCTCCACGCAAGACAGTATTAAAACCATTCCTCTCGTTATTCGTTCTTATTTATCTGTTTCAGTACATAAAAATACAGATTAATGTGTTGATTTACATTAAATTTAAGAGTTTTTTCAATATATCTTTTATTTCTCTATTTTATTCATTGAAACACGTTCTATCATTATTTGTTTAATTACATAAAAACACAGATTAAGAAATACAATAAATATGTTGATTAACATTAATATTAAAGTGTCTTTTCTAATATATTATTTTTCTTTCTATTTTATTCATTAATGTTTTCAATTATTATCTCTCCCATCTCAATTCTATTTATCTATTTATTCTATGTCTTATAATTATTCTTCCAATACACATGTCACGTTTTCTCACTTGCATTTTTTTAGTCTTTTTATTCTCACTTTTGTAAAGTGATTTTTTTATGATCCATAGGTATCCTCCACACGAGACAGTATTAAAACTCTTTATCATGTTATTTGTTCTTATTTATTTGTTTAATTGCATAAATATACAAATTACATGTGTTAGATTTACATAGAATTTAAAGTATATTTTCGATATACCTTTTATCACTCCATTATATTCATTAAAACACGTTCTAGCATTATTTGTTCTTATTTATTTATTTCATTACATAAAAACACATATTAAGAAATACATTAAATATGTTGATTAACATTAATTTTAAAGTGTTTTTACTAATATATCATTTACCTCTATACTTTGTTCATTAATGTTTTCACTTATTTTCTCTCCCATCTATTCTATTTATCTATTTATTCTCTATCTTAAAATTGTTTCTCCAGTACACGTGTCACGTTTACTCACTAGAGTTTTTTAGTTTTTTTATTCTCAATTTTATAAAGTGATTAATTTTATGAATCATGAGTATACTCCACACGAGACAATATTAAAACCATTTATCCCGTTATTCGTTCTTATTTATCTATTTATGTTCGTACCTAAATCTTGAACGACATTTTTCGGTGAGCTTGAAGGTGATTCCACGGACGAGCACGATGGGGTATACCTGCAGAGACTCCGATGCTTAAGTCATTATGGATTCTGATAGAGTTTCAATACAGCGAATGAAAGCGTACTTGATACAACATCTGTGCAATGTTTCTATAGGTCGGTTTATGAGGGAAAATTCGTTAATTAGTTGTAACAGAATTGGTCAAGTAGCTCACGCGCTTTGAAGTCTTTCTAATCATGTGCTATGATGTAGTCGAAATTTGTATTCCGAGTAAGAGTCTGTTCTCAGCGAGCGAGATTCAGGTCGGATTGTCATGTCTTCTTGAGTTTGTAATTGAGTCTCTGCATTAGGAAGGAGTAATCGACCTTATTCACCTCAGACCTCAGCTATCCCAGTCGGATGCGTCTTCAAGCACGTCGACCTTAAATCAGTAGTCGGAGCGATGAACTCCAAGTCGATCCAGAACAATTTTATTATCCCAAAAATACAGATTAAATGTAATGATTTACATTAAATTTAAAGTGTTTTTTTCAATATATATTTTATCTCTCTATTATATTCATTGAAACACGTTCAATCATTATTTGTTCCTATTTATTTGTTTCATTACATTAAAACACATATTAAGAAATAAAATAAGTGTGTTTATTAACATTAATTTTAAAGTGTCTTTACTAATATACTCCCTCTGTCCCTATTTATAAGACCCCTTCTAGAAGAATTTGATGTCCCTTAATATAAGACCCTTTGCAAATTTTTAGGTAAATTAATTATTTTTTCCATATTTATCATTCATTAATATTCAACTCCTTTTATTCTCCATATATTGATGAATGTGAATAATTAATGAAGTTTTACCCATATGCTCAACTACCCCATTGGAAAGTGAATTTTGGAGTCTTCCACCATGTCACCATTAATGTTTCTAAAATATAGCGACTTTTAAATAGGGGTATATTTGGAATGCTATTATTTTTAAAAAAAAAAACCAATACATTAACCAACTTTTCTTAAACTGTGTGAGACGATTGAGAGGGTCTTATAATAAGGGACGGAGGGAGTATCATTTACCTCTCTATTTTATTAATTAATGTTTTCATTCATTATCTCTCTCATCTATTATATCTATCTATTTATTCTAAATCTTAAAATTGTTTCTCCAGTACACATGTCACGTTTACTCACATGCATTTGTTTTAGTCTTTTCATTCTCATTTCAGTAAAGTGATTATTTTTATGAAGCACAAGTATCCTCCACGAAAGACGGTATTAAAACCATTTCTCTTATTATTCACTCTTATTTATCTGTTTCATTACATAAAAATATACATTTAAAAACACAATAAATATGTTGATTTACATTAAACTTAAAGTGTTTTTTTTCGATAGATCTTTTATCTCTCAATTTTATTCATTAAAACACATTCTTTCATTATTTGTTCCTATTTATCAAATTCATTACATAAAAATACCGGTTAAGAAATACAATAAATATGTTGATCTACATTAATTTTAAAGTGTCTTTTCTTATATATAATTTATTTCTCTATTTTATTTATTAATATTTTGACTTATTGTCTCTCTCATCTATTCTATTTATCTATCTATTCTTTATCTTAAAATTGTTCCTCCACTACAAGTGTCACGTTTTCTCACTTGTGTTTTTTTAGTCTTTTTATTCTCACTTCAATAAAAGTGATTATTTTTATGAACCACATGTATCCTCCATGTGAGACAGTATTAAAACCTTTTCTCTCATTATTTGTTCTTATTTATATGTTTCATTATACAAAAATACAAATTAAATATGTTGATTTACATTAAATTTAAAGTTTTTTTTTTCAATATATCTTTTATCTTTATTTTATTCATTAAAACACGTTCCATCATTATTTGTTCCTATTTATTCGTTTTATTACATAAAAACGCAGATTAAGAAATACAATAAATGTGTTGATTTACATTATTTTTAAAGTGCCTTTTCTAATATATTATTTATCTCTCTATTTTATTTACTAATGTTTTCACTTATTATCTCTCTCATCTATTATATATATCTATTTACTCTCTATTTTAAAATTGTTACTCCAGTACACGTGTGACATTTTATCACTTGTGTTTTTTAGTCCTTTTATTCTCACTTCAGTAAAGTGATTATTTTTATGAACCATGATTATCTTCCACGTGAGACAATATTAAAACTCTTTATCTCGTTCTTATTTATCTGTTTCATTACATAAAAATACATATTAACAGACACATCATATATGTTTATTTACATAAATTTAAAGTGTTTTTTAATATATCTTTTATCTATCTGTTTTATTAATTAGAACACTTTCTATCATTATCGGTTCCTCTTTATCAAATTCATTTCATAAAAGTACGAATTAAGAAATACAATAAACGTGTTATTTTACATTAATTATGGTTAAAGTGTATTTTTTTAATATATCATTTATCTCTCTATTTTATTCATTAATATTTTCACTTATTATTTCTTTCATCTATTTTATTTATCTATTTATTCTCTATCTTAAAATTGTACTCTATCCTAGGCTATTAGTGTATTTGGTAAAACTAGCTGAAAAGTTAGATGAAAGTTTAAAGTTAGCTTATTCGAATGAAGGTATTGGTAAAACTAGCTGAAACGGTAAAATGACATACAAGGAAATCATTCATTATTAAATAATGATGAGTGGAGATGACTCATGGATAAACTTGTAATAATTTTTTAAAAAATGGGAGCTTTTTTAAAAAAGCGTCATCAAGTAGTTTTTCAAGAAAAGCTAGTATCTACCCAAAAAACTACCTTACCAAATACAACTAAAATGAGCTGAAATGACTTACTAAATACACTCTATTTCAGCGTCAAGCTTTATTATTATCCACCCAGTCTTGCGTTTTTTCTTACGCATGGTATGCACCACCTCTTGAGTGATAATAATAGTATCCATACTTTGTCTTAAAACTATTTTGATTAGGCCCAACAAGTTGATTCATAACACTCCTGAGCCTATGAGACATAATTTTGGTAATAAACTTATATGAAACGTTGCATAGACTAATGGGTCGGTATTGCCTTAATGTAGTTAATGCCTCAACTTTCGGGATCAGTGTAATCAAGGTATCATTCAATACAGCAACTTGCTGCGGGTCGACCTACAAAACCACAATCAAGCAAATGACAGTTAGTGATCATATTATTAAAAGGGGAAGTACCTCTCAAATTTGGGTTGCATGCATGATCCTCCTTTTCTTTCGCTGTTGTCTCTAATTAAGTCAAAATCTCCAATAAAGGCTCCACGTACTGGTCATATCTACCACAATCAAGCAAACCACGTAACGATCTATTAATTGATTGAGGGCTTGCATAAACCATAGTCAAACACCAAGGCTTCGAGCTCTCAAATTTAACCCTGCAGGTGGATAAATTCCATGTGTGAAGAGGAAAGGAGAATATTTATGTCTTCCAACGAGAACTATCTCATAGGATGATGAAGCCTCCTGCATGGCCATCCTTCAAAGGCAAGGAATCTATCATAGTTAAATCTTGTTTAACTGGTTTTTCTACTGAATTAGTTCTGTTCACCTGAGAATTATCTGGAGGACGTGGAGCATGATCTCTCCTTTATAGGGAGGATTTATGGAGACTATTCCATGCTTCGTGGTAACTTTGGATAACAGCTTTGTTGCCCGCCTTTTTCTCCATTATTTTCATAACATAAAGGTGTTTCGCTTCCTTTTTTCTCTGGTCTTATTTACTTTGAGGATCCACCTGAGAAGTTGAGGCTTGAGGTTTCTAGGAAAGTATAGAATGATTCGCGTGAGCCTTTTGATTCGCACAGGAATGGGTCTCATTATTTAGGGCCAGTTTGATTTACATTTCTATTTTCTGTTTCCATTTCCTGTCCTGTTTTTTTGAAATTTTACAAAGGAAAAATTGGAAATGCTGGAAATAGAAACAACAAATTTTTGTTTTCAGCATTTTCAGTTTTTCTTTTATAAAATTTCAGAAAACACTAAACAGGAAATGGAACAGGAAATGAAAATGCAAACCAAACAAACTCTTATTTGTTAGAGATCGCCTTTTGACTTGCTCCATGTAATGCCACAGCTGCGACCCACCTTTTGGATCCAGAAATTTATTGGGCGTGCCACCCTCGTGAGCTTCACCACCCCCTGAAGTGGTTTACTCCCCGAGGAGAACCTTCTACAGTTCGAACCCAAGATCTCAAGAATATAGTCTTAGATTCCTTAGAATCACTATCAATTGGTAGATGTTAGATTATCAATTCAAAGCATAACCCCCAAGCATATCACCCACCCATGACAAGAACTCTGAATTATATAATTCAATTGGCAGATTAGGGATACAAATCCGCATTGCCACTTTCTTGATTTTCTTCTACTCCTCCAAGAAAAACGAGCGCCATCTTTACACAATTAATTAAGTAATGATTGGTAATCATCCATGGGCCATAGAAAAGAACGTGTTTATAATCTTCCTTGACCATGGAATACACAAGGTAATAATCCGAGGCATGTCAATAAATTTCACAAGCTGTTGGCAGGCCCAGTTTTTTTGAGCTTCAAGGAATTTCATGTTGAGTTTTTTACCAAGAACCTTTACCACTAAGGCACTTTTTCAAGGCTTACAACGGGCCGCCATTGTACTCTTCTTTAGATATAGGGATAACAAGACGCAAAGGATCTCCCTCCATGCCTGTCGAGTCATCCATAACATTGTGTTCATCCTCATTGGAATCCTCATGTGACGATCCACAATATCATCGACATTAAAGATTGGTTCCGATTGCAACGGCCAATTTGTTGCAGTCGACTCTTTGTATGAAAAGCGCCAGGGAGAAGCCACTGTCTCCACTTCCTCCTCCTTCTCTTCTTGGGTAACTGTGACTTTCTTGGTACTCAGGTGAACAAGATCTTCCTCCTGAGTAGTTAAGTCGGACATAAAAGAATTTGCCATTATTTAATTGTTAAAAGGGTTAAATATGTTTAATCTGAATTTGGGTTTAGTCTCTAAACTTTAAAACTGTTGGTTTGGGTCCCTCATGTTTTGATCACGTAACTTTAATCTCTCCCCTTAACACCGTTAACTTTGTCGTTGACATGACAAATAAATTTATGTGTCAGTTTGTCTAGTCACTTTCAATTACCAAGATGAGACAATTGAATTACAACTCAGCTCGTCCATTGCCACAACATGGTGATTATAACTAGCTGGACAAACTGAACAGAAATTCGTTTGTCACGTCAACGTCAAAGTTAACGCTGTTAAGGGGAGTGACTAAAGTTACGTGATTTCAAAACATGAAGGACCTAAACCAACATTTTAAGAGTTTATGGACTAAAACCAAATTCGAGTCAAACTTCAGGGACTAAAAACATATTTAACCCTTATAAAAAAGTCTAAATAAGCTAGTAGTTAGATGAAATAAATTACCTTATCAAACGCTATTAAAAGGATTTCAACTACCAATTTCAACTTTCATCTAGTTGAAATGTATTAAAGTGTCTGGTAAAACTAGTCAATAACTGTAAAATGACAGATGACGCATTTATTATTAATGTCGACATTTAGAGTGTACGTGTTTGATAAAACTAAATGGAAAACTAGCTGAAAGCTGAAAAGTTAGATAAAAGCTTAAAACCTAGCTAAAAGCTAAAATCTAGCTGAAAGAAAAACTAGCTAATTTGATTGAAAGTACTTGGTAAAACTAGATAAAAATGGTAAAGTGATATATAAAGACATTATTAATTATTAAATAATGATGAGCGAAGGTGGTTGAGGGATAAATTTGTAATAAATGTTCAACTAGCAACTGAAAATGGGAGCTTTTTAAAACAAGCTACCTCAAGTAGCTTTTCAAGAAAAGTTAATAACTACCCAAAAAAGTTATTTTACCAAACACAACTGAAATAGTTTCAACTACTAATTTTAGTTTTCAGCTAACTGAAATGACTTACAAAATACACTTTTTGACTGTATGAGATCTAAATTACATAGTTTATAAATACTGATATTTAACTTAAATTTCTATATAATAAAGTATCTAAAGATTAATTTTTTTATGACACC
Organism: Sesbania bispinosa; assembly: GCA_026901365.1. Taxonomy (NCBI): domain Eukaryota; kingdom Viridiplantae; phylum Streptophyta; class Magnoliopsida; order Fabales; family Fabaceae; genus Sesbania; species Sesbania bispinosa. The sequence goes on along the minus strand of QLOH01001083.1, from coordinate 114,382 downwards.
TAAAAATTAATTTAAATATTATCCTAGATAAACTAACTATAAAGAACAATGTAAGATAAGAAATGACTGGTCTTTTTTTTTTGTTGAAGGTCTTTTTTTTCAAAGAAATGGTTGTGATTTGTAAAGCCGAAGCGAACATCATTCTAAGTCGGGCTACCGTGTGGGGAGAAGGTGTTGCTATTTACACTATCATTTTACTTTTCGAACCATCTCTTTCTTTTTTAAAAAAAAATCATTATTCTTAAATTATCTTCATCAATACCCCTAAACCCATTCCCTCCCCACTTTCTCCCTTTCCCGTCTCCCTATCCCGCAGCTGCTACATCATCTCACTTTCCGATTTTTCTGCTTAGTTTTTTTACATCTGTCGGTATACATTTTTTTTATTATAAAAAGGCTTAAATAAGTTTTTGCTTCTTATATTTAGTTTTTTCTTTTTGCTTTTAGTACCTACTAGCTATTTTATGATATGCGTCCCTAGTTAATGTTTGTTATCGAAGTTAGAACTTGTTGTTAAGTGAGTATAGTTAAGTACGTTGACTTGGCCAACTAAATCCCATGATGATGTGGCCAATTCAATGCCAACTCAGGGTTGAGCGAGTGAAATGAAAATGGGGTTGGATATGATCACCTTAGTTATGGTATCATCATCTGACATATAACAGAATCATCTCCATTTGTTGGCATTGCAGTAGGTGGTGAAACCTTTGGTGGGGGTGGAGAATGTTTCTTGTTGAGCACATCAACCTCTTCAACAGGGGAATCGGTAACTGTTCTCGGCAAGAATATTTCGGGCTAACCTCTAAGGTAGTTAACTCGACTTTCCTACCAAAATTGTGAACTTGTCCATTTCTTCAATCTCTCCTACCTTTTATAGGCCCCCTTGGTAATTACCGGTGTCCCACTACCTAAGTCCTCCTTACCCCCACTCCCCCCACTATTCCATATTTCCAAAGTGCTCTTAATGGGGTAGAGAACAGGTATGGGCCGATAAACTGACCCGGAACTCGGCCCAATATTCTGAGGAGTACACAACCCTCCAAGCCTGAGCGTGTCCGGAGGATACTGCGTAGGGCTTGTAGTAATCGGCCCAATATTCTGAGGAGTACACAGCCCTCAAAGCATGAGCGTGTCCGGAGGATACTGCGTAGGGCTTGTAGTAATCGGCCCAATATTCTTAGGAATAACGAACATAATCAAGTTGTAACGCTCTTAATACCTCCCAGAGGTTTTGGAGGTCAACGTCTCCGAGTTACTAATGCTTTTTGAAAGTCAGTAACTTAGGAATTCTTGAAGTCGATGCCTTTTGGAGGTCGACGTCTCCAAGTTACTAATGCTTTTTGAAAGTTAGTAACTTAGGAATTCTGTAAGTTGATGCCTTTTGGAGGTCGACGACTCCGAGTTACTAATGCTTTTTGAAAGTTAGTAACTTAGGAATTCTGGAAGTCGATGCCTTTTGGAGGTCGACGTTTTCGAGTTACTAATGCTTTTTGAAAGTTAGTAACTTAGGAATTGTGGAAGTCGATGCCTTTTTGGAGGTCGACGTCTCCGAGTTACTAATGCTTTTTGAAAGTCAGTAACTTAGGAATTCTTGAAGTCGATGCCTTTTGCAGGTTGACGTCTCCAAGTTACTAATGCTTTTTGAAAGTTAGTAACTTAGGAATTCTGTAAGTTGATGCCTTTTGGAGGTCGACGTCTCCGAGTTACTAATGCTTTTTGAAAGTCAGTAACTTAGGAATTCTTGAAGTCGATGCCTTTTGGAGGTCGACGTCTCCAAGTTACTAATGCTTTTTGAAAGTCAGTAACTTAGGAATTGTGGAAGTCGATGCCTTTTGGAGGTCGACGTCTCCGAGTTACTAATGCTTTTTGAAAGTCAGTAACTTAGGAATTCTTGAAGTCGATGCCTTTTGGAGGTCGACATCTCCAAGTTACTAATGCTTTTTGAAAGTTAGTAACTTAGGAATTCTGTAAGTTGATGCTTTTTGGAGGTCGACGTAGTCTTTGCCGATGCCTTTCAGAGGTCGGCGTGATTTGAGTCAATGCCTTTCGAAGGTCGACATAGTTTTTACCGATGCCTTTCAGAGGTCGATGTAGTCTTTGTCGATGCCTTTCAGAGGTCGGCGTGATTTGATTTGATGCCTTTCGAAGGTCGACATAGTTTTTACCGATGCCTTTCAGAGGTCGGTGTAGTCTTTGCCGATGCCTTTCAGAGGTCGGCGTGATTTGAGTCGATGCCTTTCGAAGGTCGACATAGTTTTTACCGATGCCTTTCAGAGGTCGATGTAGTCTTTGCAGATGCCTATCGGAGGTCGGTGTGATTTGAGTCGATGCCTTTCGGAGGTCGACATAGTCTTTACCGATGCCTTTCAGAGGTCGGTATAGTCTTTGCCAATGCCTTTCAGAGGTCGGCGTGATTTGAGTCGATGCCTTTCGGAGGTTGACATAACCAGGTTACTAATGCTCTTTATTGAGTTCTTGCTCGGGAAAACTTGTCTTCCAAGTTCTTTCTCGAGAAAATTGGCCATTTGAGTTCTTGCTCAAGAAAATTTCTCATCCGAGTTCTTGCTCGGGAATTTTCATCTGAGTACTTGCTTGGAAAAATTTGTCATTGTGGACCAAGTTCAAGCTCGGGGTTCATTTCATTCTCCACCGATTTGATCAGTGACTTTGTTTTCTTTCATTTTTTCCATAGAAACCTGGACAATTCAAATGAAACTTGATGAAAGGCAAGACTTGATACTTGGTCAGTCCTCCACCATACCAACATATTAGTTGTGAGAGCATAATTTACAAAAAAGAATATATATTAGTAATTAAGACAACAATTATAATTAATTCAATCAAATTAATATTCATGCTCCCTAATATGGTAATTAAAGAAATCATATAAAGTGACATCATTTGATCAAATAAGGATAACAATAAGAATAGGAAACATATTTACTTTGATTGAAATTTATTGCGTATTTAATTCAATAGAAAAATATTAAATTTTATAGTACTTAAAATAGAATATCTCTTATATACATAGTATATATTTTTTAATTATGCAAGATCAATAAGTTTAGTTTGTAAGTATGATTTATTTAAATTGATTATACTTAATGATTGAGCTAATTAAGGTTAACCAAGCGTGTGTAACAGGCATTAAAAGCATTTTATTAAAACCAATTAATTTTGATAATTAAAGTTATCATTGGGAGTGAAGCTTTAATTTCATTGACTAAACATATATATCAAATAAGAATGATTTAAATTTTAAACAACTAATGTGCAGTTATACTATCTGATTATGTAATACTTTCTCTACATTTTACTGTCAATTCATAGAAAGAAGTACGATATGATTTTATGATAAATTATACAAACGTGTAATAAGAACTCATCAACAAATTATGTATTCTTTAGTATGCTCTCATTATATTAATCCATGAAAGAATAGATTCCATTTGTTGACACTATCTTGTTGGTTTAATGGTGTAAAACAAGTTTTCAAACAAGCAATCACTTGACTCAGTAAAGAAATTATATGATTGTTTAGATCGAGGTTTCATGCAGCCTATGTTTTTGTGGGTTTCGAGGACTATAAAAGAATGGCAGCAAATGGGTTAGCTCTTTATAAAGAGAGCCCAATCAAATCATTATCTCAAGTACTTGATTTTTCAATAGTGAGAAGAGATGGCAATCTGAAATTTCAGAAGTAAATTAGGAACAATCGCTAGAAAGTTGAAATCTAGTTACTTAATTACTAAATAGTGGTGACAAAATTTCCATTTGATTGTCCACTCAAATTCTCATTTGTCCACCTAAATTCAGAAAAAAGTTCAGAAAATTTCATCGACTAACAAGTAGGGACCAAAATGCAGGAAAAACTGAATTTTGCATCACATTCTTATATTATAATACATCTTCTGAGAACAAACAAACCATTCACCATTATAGGTATGTCAATGAAGCCCTAACTTGATTTAGACTTGCAAAAAAATATAGTAATGACTGAGAAATTGAGATCATTCTGATGCCATTTTATTCAAGAATTTCCACATATACATATCTTATCAGTTCATTCCATTGTGTACCTGTTTTGGATGCTTTGAAATCTGTCAATGAAGTGCTATAGGCTCTGCAATTTACAGGGTTGTGCCCAAAGAAGGCAGCAATAATTTACAGCACTGGTTAGAAGTTGAATACTCGAAGTCGAAGTTTGTCACGCATCTCGCACAGAAGACGTTGAAGTCGCAGCTCGCACGTAGGCTAAGTTACGAATGCGGCAGCGGAGGCACATACGACCATAGAACAGACGGTGGTGGGAAGGTCGCGAATGGAGCGGCGGCGGCTAGGATTCCTCACTCCTTGGTTTCACGACCCATATATGCTCGGATCCTAAAAAAAAAGAAAGCATGCATTCCAGGTCCACCATTGGCAAGTTTTGGCCTTTGATACGAAGAGTGTAGTTGTTTCACGTCCTTATAAACCAAGCGGCACTACAACATTTGAGGTTTTAGGCAATAATAAAAAACTGTGGCTTAAAGTAAGAAAACCGTGGCCTAAACTTAAGGTCACGATTTCCTAGATATGGTCTAAGTGGTCGTGGTCTATACCAAAAGGCCACAGTTTTTTGTTACGGCCACACTTTCACGAAAATCGTGGCCTAATATAGAAGAAAAGGTCAGGGTTTTGTTAAGCAGTTTAAGACAACGATTTTTTGTTTTAGTTTTAGGCCATACTTTAAAAACTGTGGCCTAAACATGTTTTAGTTTTAGGTCATGCTTTAAAAACCGTGGCCATATGTTTATGTCACAGTTTTATAAGTAAGGCTGAGGCAACGGTTTTTGCTTTTGGTTTTAGATTGCAGTTTCACAACATGTGGTGATATGCTTAGGCCACAGTTTCAAGCAACTATAATTAATATTCAAAGCAAGAGTAATCAACCCATCTAAAATTTATAATTTCAATATCTTCATAGCTAGGAAACAGCTGTATATACTACAATATAAATGTTCCATAACAAAATGTGTAAATTAAACACTAGCATAGTCTTACCCAAAATTCTGGTCAAAAGTGAAAACAACACTAGTACAAAATACACCTTTAACATCGGTTAAAATTACTAGATCCTAAACCAAAATAGCATATTCAGATGCCAAACCAAAACCATCAGATGCAGTAGGTATCATAAAAGGAAACCAAGACAGCCAACTATGTTTGGTTTGGCGTTGAGAAGAGGTCAAACTCAAGTTTGGACCTCTCAACGCAACTACTTGTAGCGTTGGAAACGTGAGTTTATCACGTTCCAACGCTAAACCAAACACACCCGTAAACAATATACAGATACACTCATCAATCATCAAGTCCAAAACGGCAGAATCAGAAGCCAAGTTCAATCAACCTGCAACACAGAAATAAGCTCATACAGAGAAGAAGTTTAGACAAGCCCCTGGTTCATCAGACCACAATCTAAAAGGATAACAAAAATGCATGGTTTTAGCTTTTAGCCACTTCCAAACATCTGAGTTTTAGCCACTTCCAATTATGAAAGTTGTTTTTATAAGTTTTTTTATATAAAAGTTGCTTTTAAAGTTATTGAAGATAACATAATGCATGTTTTCAACATCCAATTTTATATTCACACCACTAGATTATTTCTATTAAGATAAATAAATTGTTTTTGGAAAATTTGCACAAGTAACAAGGGGCTCAAAAGATGACTAATTATACAGAGTCCAAGTAAAGCTTTATAATGAAAAAACATAATTACCTTTGCTTTATATAATTAACCAAAGATGACTAAACTTCATCAATTATTTAAAAACCTCTATCTGTCTCCAACTAGCTTCCTGCGCCCACCATAAATATATATAATATAAAATCAAAACACCAATAACCATATATAGAAACATTTGTAATATTTGTATCCAAGAAATATATATAATATCCAACCTGTACAGTGAAGTCATTGTACTGATTCGATATTATATATACATATATATATATATATATATATAATAAACTTTATTTGGAACCAAAACAAAGAAAAAATATTAAAAGACAAACTCACATAATCCCTATTTCTTAAAATATGTAAACAACTAAACTTGAAATTTTGTACTTCAAAGCAATAGCAAACTCACGTCTATGCCTGCAACTTTTGCTGCACCTTGATAACCCTTTTTTATCCACAAAAAAGAAATTAAATAATGTTTGATCTTTTAGTTTGATTCAAAATTGTTTAATTAATTTCTAAGTAAAATGTATCTAAGTGGCTATCCCATCTTTCCAGTTTCCGGGCAATGACTTCTAAGTTTAGTATTTAAGTTTACAGTGTATTTAAGAAAAGTGTTGTATAATACAAAGAAGAGATGCACAAAAATATTAATATAAACATAAGGTCTCACACATACCTTCCTTTTTGAAAACTAAAACTAATGAACCTTCCTTTTTAAAATGAAGTACCAACTTTCTACAAGGGACCAACTAATTCTGTAATAAATTAATAAAAGGACATTTCATCCAGTCTATGGATAAACTCTAATACCCTTTTGAGGAATCAACTAGTTTCAAATGTCTATATTACTTACCTTGTCAAATTGCAAATTATGGGTCCCAATACTGCTGGAATGAACATCACTGCTCTTGATTTCTCTGTAATCTGCACTAATCAAGAGCATCAAGATTATGCCAAATGAGAGAGAAACGTACCAATTATACTATCACTGTTAAACCATTAGCATTTTCTTTGACAAATAATTATTGTATTGTTAGGTTGGTGTATATTTCTCATTTTCTATAAATTGGCGGTGATATAAACCATGAATGCTCTGCTCTATTTCTATAAATTTTGTGGATCTAAGTTCACCTCCCATTATGCTTCAGATATATATTGGACTATAGCTTTTTAAAATGCTTTCTTTCCTCCGTCAACCTGCTTCAATTCAACCCGTTAGATCCTTGTCCCATCAGCCAATACAATAAAACTTGAGTTTTCATCTCTTTCTATGTTGATTCACAATGTTGGTAATGCATCAAATATCTAAGTCTAACAATTTACTAATGTTAAACAAGGAAATGACACAATTTGGATCTTGCTTATGCTTCAGATGTAAGGATGCTTTTAAAGTTCCAAACTCCATGCTTGATATCTCTTAAACAGGTACATATATTTGTTATAACCACTTTTGTGACTGATTCTTATTTTTTAATATAGCCATATCAGTTTGTTGATTTACCTTATGAATCTTCACCAAATTATTAAATTTGAATACCCTCCCAAAAAAATGACAAGTTTCATTCAGATTAAAGAGAAGTAAAAAACAATATATAATTTACCTGCACTTAGAGCTCAGGCACATTTCGACCCTCCGGTTCAAGAAATACTTGATGAGACGATAAAACACTTTATCTTGGAATCTTACAATCTAAAATTGAACAATATTTTACATCATAAATAATACAAACAATTGTATTCTGAAAAAAGAAATAAGTTAATAACCAACATTAGTTAGGAGAGGAAAAGGATTGACAAAATAAGGAGAAATACACAGAAGAAATCAATTATCAATGACTAGTCAGTGAACTCCATTGCCCTCTATTTATTTAAATTAGCGAGCACATTAGTGAGAGAACTTAATTTCACCCTTAAAAAACAAAACATCAGAAACCATGGTTTCACTTTACCCTATATTGGCAATCAAATAGATAAGAAATTCTAAAGGTAAAGGAGTAGTCAAAACTCAAAAGATGGGTTGAGTTTGGCCTTCTCCTTGACATCATACTACAATGAATTAATAAGAAAACTACATGAACATACCTTGACCTTGACCTTGACCTTGGCCTTCTCCTTGTTCAGAAAAGCAGTCGCTGTTTCCACTGCTGCTTCTAATCCTGCTTGATTACTTACCCTGCAGAAAATAAAAGAATTTATTTTTACCAGAAAACTAATGCCAAATTAGATGCAAGAACAAACATGATCCATGAACGTGAATGTCAGTAACTCCACCACACAAATAAAAATGAACTTGTATAAGTCATTAAAAGCATAATTGTAAACACCACAGCTAAGATACTAGAATCACAATTATGATTAGGGCTTTGATTCTTCAGAATCAAAAGAGAATGTGGCTCTAATTTTGATTAGGGGGGAGAGGTTAGGGTTTAGCGGGAGTGCGAGGAAAGACGCGTGAGGAGGGTGAGCAATGGAATGGACAAGTAACCACAGACAGCCACAATGGAACAGACGAGCAACCATGCACAGCCACCACGCGCAGCAACCACGCACAACCACTGAACTGTGAGAACGGAGAAGGAACGAAGGAGCCACCACGAACAACAACCAAACGGAGAAGGAACGGAGGAGCCACCACGCTTGAGAGCGGTGTTGCTTGAGAAGGAACGAAGGAGCCACCAAACGGAGAGACGAAGGACGAGACAGAGGACGAGGGAGAAGAGGGGAGAGAGAGCACGGGGGGGAAAGGGCGCGGCTGCGAGCGAGAAAGCGCTGCACGAAGGGTTCTGTGCGAACGAGGCAGGGAGAGGGTTTTGTGTTTTGTGACTCAGAATTTGGGAAAAGGGGATAAAGGGCTCGAATTTTTTTTATTTTATTTTAGAATCCCGTGTGTTTTATTTTTCCCTGTGTGTGGCCTGATCATTTACTTATACGCAACGGTTTTAAAACTGTGGCCATTTATAAATAGGCCACGGTTTTCATAAGATATTTTTTAAAGGAGAGAATTTTGGTATATTACCACCCGCTGTTTTAAAGGCGTGGCCTATTTCATATTTAGGCCACGGTTTTTTAACCGTGGAGGATAAAGCGTGGTCTAAATTGAAAACTGTTGTAGTGCGGTGAGCCACATAGGAATGCTTCTTGCACCAAGGCTTTGAAACGTATGTAGGCACTCGGTGCCCTTGTGTCCGAGAATCCGAAACTGTTGAGGAGAGGGAATTACGTGCCAATCTTCCTATGATTTGTTGAGCGATCTGGGTGCAGCCATGGCCACCACAATCCCCCCACGAAAACTACGCATGGAATTAAGTTTAGAGGGGCACGATTGAGATTGACATGAGGCGTCGTCGCTTCCGACTCCATGACTTGAAGCCCCCGGTAGGAGGAAAGGAATGTAATTATTCTTGTGATCGGGGATACGTTTTACCGTCGCCCCACGGTGGGTGCCAAATGTTCTTGGCAAGAATATTTCGGGCTAACCTCTAAGGTAGTTAACTCCGCTTTCCTACCAAAATTGGGAACTTGTCCGTTTCTTCAATCTCTCCTACATTTTATAGGCCCCCTTGGTAACTACCGGCGTCCCACTACCTAAGTCCTCCATACCCTCACTCCCCCCACTATTCCATATTTCCAAAGTGCTCTTAATGGGTTAGAGAACAGGTATGGGCCAATAAACTGACCCGGAACTCGGCCCAATATTCTGAGGAGTACACAACCCTCCCAGCCTGAGCGTGTCCGGAGGATACTGCGTAGGGCTTGTAGTAATCAGCCCAATATTCCGAGGAGTACAGTAACCACATTAAGAAAAATAGTGGCATGAGAGGGCTTATGATGGGTTTCTGGCTAGCGAACTAAAAATCCAGTAGTATAATAGTAAGAAGAGTTATCGTATCCACAGGGAACAATCAATTCGCGTATAGTTGTGATCTATTTATCAAGAGAAAACAACGGATTTATAAGAGTAATGTTGCGTAAATAGTAAATAACAAATAAACAATCAATGAAATTAGAAAGGAAGAGTTAGAGACACTTTACTTGGATTAGGATTGAACTTCATATCATCACACCCTTTGTGCATGTAAAAACTATCTATTATTTTAGGTTTACTCTATAATACTGTGGACAAACTATATTACTAAGACCCCGAGTTACCAGCGGCCTCACACACTCAAAGATAATCCATGCGGGCTCTCCCAAGCGACAGACTTGCCCTCGGCTTATTTTGTATTCTTTATTCTGTTTGTAAAAGAACTAATTGATAAACGAGGCCTAATCCTGTAGACGCACCTTCATTAGAGTACTCACACTACCCATCACTCATCAGGATACATCCATGTGTCGGTCCTGGATTGACAATCAACTAATTCTTTGCTATCGATACTAAGGCCTAATCCTATAAACGCCCTTCGCTAGAGTACTGTCACTACCCATCGCTCATTAGTAACGCTCATGTGTCGGTCACAGAGTATCGAGTCCTCGTATTCAATCAGAGTTTGGGTTTCTTCAGAATCCGCTCCCCCATCCTCAATCCTAGTCGAAACTAGCCTATAACACCGGCGCAAGCGTGGAAGTTAGGAATTAAGCACAGAATAAGATTACCAATATTATAGACAGAGAGCTCAGAAATAATAAAATAGAATTTACATACACTTGGGGATAGAATCAATTACATTCAATCCTAATGGAGAGTTAACTAAACAGGGTAGCCATACAAACCATCGAAGATGCTGCTACCATCTTCAATCCTTGTGAAGCGTTCCTCCTCTCCTACTCTAAAATTAGCTTTGGTGCATTATCACTTAAATAAGACTGAATTACAATAATCGTGCACACCTTGATCTGGTGCAATGAGGTCCTATTTATAGGCTAAGAAAAGACAAAGGAAATTGGGGAGAAATCTATCTAAAACCGGCAACAGGGCAAGAATAAGCGTGATCTGCGCTTCACCCTGCACTACAGTGCAGCTTGCAGCGCAGGATCCAGAGAGCTGCGCTTCACCCTGCGCTACAGCGCAGGTTGAAGCGCAGAATGCATCCTGCGGCTTCAATCTTTCTCTTTTTAACTTGATCTTTCCCCGATACTGGTTTTGGTTTGTTTGTCTTTTCTTGTTTCCCTTTTTTTTGATGAAATCTTGCATTTATTGAGCATCTTGGATTTAATTGGCAAGTTTGTCTGCAGAATCCTTGTTTGATTGGCAGTGATCTCCTCATTGATTGCCTCAAATCTTCTACAAATCTTTATTAAATGTCTTCAATCAAACTCAAATCTTGCAGATATCTCTCTCATTTAATGCTATCTTTCCTTCAAATCAAATCTTTGCAATATCCTGCAAAAATGAGCAATATTTCTATCAAAATAGCATCAAATTCAAATCCAAGATTAATAAATACAATTTATCTGATATTAAATAAAAAAGGGATTAAACTGGGGCAAAAATACCATTTTATCCTTGATAAGTGAACTAAAAAGTACTCTAATTTATCATATAATTTTCACTTATCAAAATACCCCCAACTTGAATTCTTGCTTGTCCTCAAGCAAGAGACCTCTTTGCAATAAAAAAAATCAATTCTATCCCCTGAATAACTAAAATAAAAAACAAATTCAAGGAACTTTTCATCATCTCCTTGTTAAGCAGCAGTCACCTTCCAAACATAAGAAAAAATCAGGATTAAGAGATGTTACCAATCCTCGATCAGAATAGAACACAAACATCAGTCAAACTTCTCAAAAATAGCAATTAAAGTAGTAAGTGATAAACCAAGGAAATCCCTCATTCTCACGGGTAAGTGTTTCCCTCAATCTTTTTCACCACCGTTGAACAACTAGAATTGGTAGTCGTTTCCAACATCTGAACCTGCAAATAGTTAATATGGATCAAAAGGTCTTTTCTTTGGTTGTAATGAGGCTGGGTTATCAAGAAATCATGGTTTTTCTAGATATGCAAAGAACACTTTGAATAGAGAGCATCTTCTGATTGTGCTTGGGACTTCTCTCCATTCACCATGTCATTCTTGAATTGTCACCCTTTTTCAACTAGCCTCTTTGTTTGAAGAAGTACTCCCCCCCAACTTATTCAATTTCCACACTTTTTGTGCAAAATATTTTTTTTAGCTTTGTTTTTTTATAAACAATAACATAGAGAATTTATTCATGAGGGAGTATTCTTCTTTGTGATTTCTTGTGTCTGCTCTTTGAATCTCTTTGACCTTTCATTTCACCAACCTTTTGTCCCATCTTGTTGTGTTGCACCTTGCTCTCTATCCCAAGTGTGAAGGGACATGGTATGATCATTAATCATGGCTGGGGTGCATCAAAAGAAATATTAAGGCTCAACTGGGCAATCAAAAATTGGAAAAATTTAATCAAGGTTGGATATTTGGAACTGAGTAAAATATTATAATCACAAAATATGCCTTTGTCACTTCCATATCTTCTACTAGCATGACAAAATTCAGAAACTCAAGCAATAACAGTTGACAAGTAGCAGTGAAAAGCTCTCAATTTCAGTGTTTGGGCTCTCAGTTCATCGGTTATTGGCTAAAATTCCTTGATAAAGCACTTACTGGTTTTAATTAACTATCCTGATAGGTCATTCTGAGAAGTATCCTAAACTTAACTGATTATGGAATTAATCACAAAACCCTATCATCTTTCCTAGTCTAGTTAGTTAAACTACTTAAATACAGAGAATTTTGAAAAAGTTACCTTAAATCTTACTTCCTAACGTCCTAAATTTTTTTAAAAAAAATTAAAAAAAAAAGAAATACAAAACAAGAATCCTAAAAATTCTATAAAATAATAGAAAATAAAAGAAAAACTAAAAGAAAGAAAACACCAGTATCAATCTTCATCCTCTGTATCCTGTGAGTCTTTGTCCTGCTGCTGCTCCACCTCCCCCTGGATGAATCGGCCTGTCCCCAGGCCACTGCAAGAATATCCGGAACTCTTCAAGCAGCATGCTTGGGTATGGGTCTAGTACTCCTGATTGGTTTGAGGTCAATTGGTCTTTATACTTTGCAGCAGTCTGTGCAATTCATGAAGAACATGGAAGCCTATCAATTTACATGCATAAATAATTACTCTCGTCACAACAAAATTTCACTGCACTTGGTAATGCCTTCCTAAAAACAGAACATACTCATTTGTTTTGCAAGCATTCAATCAATCCATGGAAAGTGAAAGTTTAAAAAATTTTGAAAGAAACAGAGCATAACATTTCAAATTCAATAACTCACAAAACAAAGAGCATTCCAATCAAACAATTTGTTCTTCATGTTCCACACAGCCAAAATCGCATTCAAGATAGCAATAATCAATAATATTCATAATCCTAAGGTTGCTACCCTAAAGTGCAAATCATAAAAATAGAGTAAATGAATATTTCAATTGGTAAATATTAAAGAAAACATAACTGAAAGTTTCAAAATTGATGGAAGTTTGTGAGTGGAAAGAGTGAAAAGAAGAGCTTAGGAAGTAGAGAAACAGTACATGAGAAAATAGAAGATTTTTTGAAAATTTTGTACTACTGCGCTTCACCCTGCGCTACAGCGCATGTGAAGCGCAGAAGTCAGTGACTAAAATTGCATTTTTGCGCTTTATCTGCGCTACAGCGCAGGTGAAGTGCAGAAAATAGAAGGCAATTTTGTAATTTTCAGTCACGTTTTCTGCTACTTCCTATTATTTAAAAAATTTATCTTCCACAAACTTATTCCAATCAATTTTGAAAATTTTCTAAATCCTAAAAAAATGAAAAATCCTAATAAAAACAAAATAAAATTGAAAACAATTGAAAACTTAAAAATCTTTGGGTTGCCTCCCAGGAAGCGCTTGTTTAATGTCTTCTAGCTCGACGCCTGTTCTCTCAAGGAGGCTGAAATTGAAATATTTTGGTGAGCTTCTGTGCTGCACCCTTCCTTTCTTTGGCCCATAAACCTCCCCATAATTTTGCCTTGGAACAACCTGTATTGTGAAGCTTTGATGATTTACAATTGATTGCTCTCAATTTCTTTGCTTCACAGGGGTCTTTGATATGAAACACACCTGACCACTTCTTCAATATAGCTCTAGGCTCATAATTTGATGACAGCTTCCCATCGGTAGGATTCATCACTTCAGGAGTTTGTTGTAATTTGGGGATTCCTCTATCAATATGAAACACAATACTTTCATCTTTTGAGCTTAGTTCATATTTTCCCCGATCAACATCAACAATCATCTTGGCAGCTTTCATGAAGGGTCTTCCTAATATTAGGGGGACATCAGTATCCTCCTCTTCTGTCTCTGCAACGTAGAAGTTCACAACATATGCAAACTTGTCCACCTTGATTTGTATCTCCTCTATTATCCCATAAGGGCGTTGGGTGGATTTATTTGCAAAAAGTAACTTTGCCTTTGCAGGCTTGACCTTCACATTACCCAGCTTGTTAAAATGTGATAGCGGCATCAAATTGATGCTCGCTCCAAGATCCAATAAAGCATGAGTAGGTGGTAAATTACTAACAGAGATAGGTATAGTAAACTTACCTGGGTCAAGTGACTTGTGATGTAGACCTCTTCTTTATGATCTTCTTCTTCCTCTTGTACTGCCTCTTCTTCATCTTTATGAACAATTCCTTTGAGTAGTTCTTCCTGTGGAAGTTGTTCTTTAGAGGTGATTGCACTACATCCTGCTTCCAGTTCTATAGTCTCTTCTGGGAATTTCCTCTTCTTGGTCAACACTTCTTTCATGAATTTGGCATATGTGGGCATTAGTTCCATGGCTTCCAGTAGAGGGATATTGATCTGCAGTTTCTTCATGACATCCAGAAAGCTGAAAAATTCCCTGTCACGACTCTTTTTGGTGGGAATCTTAGGGTAAGGTAGCTCTCGGTGATGAGGCTCTAGTGAAGGTTCTTTTTCTTTATTTCTTGATTTAACCTGGTGATCTGGTTCATCTCTCTCTTTTCAACCTCTTGTTCCTTTCTTTCTAGGACCTCATTTTCTGTTATCAAGTTGTCACCAATACCCTTTCCTATTTCTTTGTCGCTTCTAGTAGATATTGATTTGCAGATTGCTTGTTGGTCATCGAACTCCCTTCTGATCTTCTCCACTTGCTTTGCCAGATGCATGAATGGTTCTTGTATTGCTTTCTGATTGTCTATCATATCTTGTGTGAGCCCGTTGAGCTTTTCTTCAATCCTGGAAGTGATATCAGGCACTGTGGTGCTGCTCCCTTGATTCTGATTTTGGTCATGGCTCCTTATGCTGTCTAAGAAACAAACTTGTTCCATCCAGGATTCGGGGTAAGCACAATGCCCATTGGAGTGATTTTCTTTACAAAAGTTGCATACCGAGCTTGAAGTCATTTTTGCGGCAGTTTGTATCACTTGCTGTTGTTGGAGGATCATTTGCACTTGTTGGCTTAATTTCTTCATTTGTTGCTCAAGGAATTTGACATTATCTTAAACAAGCTCTTCTTTTTTAATATCCTGTCCCCAACATAGATCCTGTTGACTGCGCAGAGCACAATTGTCAATGACTGTAAGTGCCTTTTCTACATTTACTGATAGAATTGTTCCTCCTGCTGCGGCATCTATGAAGGATTTGTACTTTGGCTTGAGTCCATTGCAAAAAATGTTGATTTGTATAGCATCATCAAAGCCATGATTAGGGCACTTATGCAGCAAGGATTCGTATCTCTCCCAAGCTTCATATAAAGGTTCGTTTGCTTCTTGCTTGAATGAGGAGATGTTGGTTTGGGCTTGAAAGTAACGTGGTAGGGGAAAGAATTTTCCCAAGAATTTCTCTTTTACCATTTTCCAATTATTCAGACCTTGACTAGGTTGTGACTTCAACCACTCCTTAGCTTTCCCTGTAAGAGAAAAGGAAAATAAACGTAAGTGAGCAACCTCTTTGTCTTTTTCCTCGAAACCCATAGTTTCAACTAAAACAAAAAATGTAGACAGGTGGTCATTTGGATCTTCGTGTTCTAATCCTGCAAACTGGTGAGCTTGGACACGCTGGATATGCGATGCTTTTAATTCCAAGGAATTTGGGTAAGTTGGGAGGACAATACGTAGCCCTTGATGCCTCATGTAGTCCCCCAAGACTCTTTTTGGTTGAATGTCCTCCATATTTTTCATTTACTTCACTTGGGTTGGTTAAACAAAGAGTGTTGAGATTGTCTCCTTGAGCTCTGCCCCTTTTTCTGTTACTTGTCTTCTCAAGAGAAAAAATCAAGGAGCTCAAACATAGAGAAGAACAAAATAACAAAAAATAATATTTATTTATTTATTTTATTTTTTTAAATTTTTTATTTTTCTAAAAATAATAAAAATAATTTTTTTAAAAAAATAATTAATAATAATTTTTTAAAAAAAAGAAAATAATTAAAAAAAATAAAATACTTCTCCCTCGTCTCCTTCTCTTGTGTCTACTTTTGTTCTTCCTTGATGTCATTTCTATTTATGGCACAAATTGTAGTTGATTTGGGGACACCTGGCTTCTCAAAAGCAAAAACAAGAAACTTTGAAAAAGGATAAGTGTTGAAGAGTCTTGAATTTGTCTCCATTGCCCTTTTTCTCTCTCTCTATTTGGTCTCTTCTCTCAATTGATTTTGAGACACTTGTCTTTCACAAGAACACTATTCAAGAAGCTCAAACAAATGTTAGCTCAGGAAAGAGGAACAAAATAATGAAATTTATTTTTTATTTTTATTTATTTATTTATTTTTTTAAATAATTAATTAAATTTTTTTTATAAAAAGAAAATAATTAAAATAAAATAATAAAGTATAATAATTAAAAATAAAAACAAAGTATAAATTTCCTAAATAAAAATTTCCTAAAATAATAAGAAGAATAAATAAATGAAATCCTAAGATAGATATGACTTGATAATTAGACCGCCAAGGTCTACACGAATTGGAAACCGTTCCCCGGCAACGGCGCCAAAAATACTTGATGGGTTTCTGGCAAGCGAACCAAAAATCCAATAGTATAATAGTAAGAAGAGTTATCGTATCCACAGGGAACAGTCAATTCGCGTATAGTTGTGATCTATTTATCAAGAGAAAACAACGGATTTATAAGAGTATTGTTGCGTAAATAGTAAATAACAGATAAATAATCAATGAAATTAGAAAGGAAGAGTTAGAGACACTTTACTTGGATTAGGATTGAACTTCATATCATCACACCTTTTGTGCATTGTGAATACCCAATTTTATCCGGGCTAATATTATTTTAATAAATTTTAAAATAAAAATAATAAAGTTTCAATTTAAAAATTAAAAAATAAAAAAAATAATAAACCTAAATTTGTTTTAGTTAAAATAAAAATAAAAATAAAAATCAGAAAAATAGAAAATAATGATTCTAAATATTCATAAAAAATTAAAAATAATAAAAAAGTTAGAAAATAATTTAAAAATCCGAAAATTAGAAGAAAAAAGAAAAAAGCTAAAAAAATAATAAAATAAAATATCTTGGAGAGTAAGTTTGAGTTGAGAAAATAAAGGGTTGTTGGTTGCTAGTGGGAGAATTTGTTGCTAGAAGTGAGAAAATGGGGGAAGTGGTTTTAGGAGGTGGTTACAGTAGAGATGGTATAAAAAAGCCAGCTACACACTGTTAGAAGGGATGAATACACAAAGAAAAAGAGAGAGAACTCATAGACAGGAGAGATCATGGAATCAGAGAGTATTCTAAATGATGAAAAGTTGAGAAACTAAATTTAGAAGACTCAAAGTGATGAAGAATAGCATTGGGAAGATAGATACAAAGAGGAAAAGTCTTGCAGCTTAAACATCAAAGAGCAAGGAAATAGAGCCAATCAACAAATATTCAACAATCAGGTAAGCAAAAATTTGATACATGTGTTCGTTTCATAGTTACTGTTTATTATAGCATGATTGTATTCATTGTTTGAACTTCAATGTGAAGATTATCTTGTATGAATTCTTTCATGGTTACACTGTGCATAATGTAAAGGGAAAATTCAGAATTACAATTACACATCTCAGTTCAAATTCCAACCAATTAATCCCTTTGTAAGCCAACAACTTAAGAAAAAATAAGAATAAATTCCAGCCCCAGTCCCTGTACATTCTCTCTTCCCTTCCGGTCACCGCTTACTCGCTGCGGAAACAGCCATTGCTGTGTGACCCACCGCCGCACGCAGTTTCCCTGCCGCTGTTCAAGCCAGGCCGCGCGGCTGGTCCGCCCACCTCCCAAGCCACCGGTCACCACCGCGTCACCGCGCGTCCTCCGGTCATCACCGCGAGCGCGACGCGAGTCCAGCCGCTGTGCCTTGTTTTCTCGCATCCCTTCCCCTCTCCTTCTTTCCCTTTCTCTCTCCCGATTTTTTTTCCTTATCGCCCATGTGCGAAGTGTTACAGGGGGTGAACATTTCATTTCAAATTTGAACCCCCCTGTTTTAAAACTTTAGAAAATGGGGATGAAGCGTCTTTGACGCTGACCCATTCTTAATTCTTAATTTTTTTCTTTTTTGTTTTATTTTGCTCATTATTAAATTCCAATTGGTTTGCTTATGTATTAAGTAATGGTTGATTGTAAATGTATGTGAACTTGTAAATATTTATTTGAGTTTTATTGGTTTCCTTTGTAAATATATATTTTTCTTGTTTCTAAATGCTTTTGTAAATAACTAGTCTACATTTCTTGTAAATGTTCATTACATTATGTAAAGGTTGGATTGCTCAAATAAAATTATAAATATAAAAATAAAAATAAATTGTTAATGCAATAATTTGGTGATATTAACGAATAGCATTTCTATCGTTAATATTATCCAAATTATATACGACTATGGAGTATAGTCATTTGCTAACGAGATAGTCCTCGCAAATTGTAAATTATTTTCAAAATAGAAAAAAAATAATTTTCCTAAAAATAAAACGTTAACGAGTAGTATTTCTACCGTTAACGGGACTATGGAGTATAACCATTTGTTAACAAAATAGTCCCCACACTTATAAATAATTTTTAAAAGATAAAAATATTTTTCAAAATAAACGGTGCTACAATTAGCATTTCTAGCAATAACGTTGTCTTTTAAAAATAAAAAGAAACTCTTTTTACTCAATTTAAAAAATAAATTTTGTTAATAAAATCACTCAATGATCAAGTGATATTGATTGAATAGCAATTCTATCAATTAATATTATTTGAATCAGGAGTGTTCATTGTATAGTCATTTGCTAACAGAAACCCTTCAAGAGTGAATTCTTTTTTAGATCAATTCTATCAAATAAATAAATCAACTAAAAAAATCTTTTAAAAAAAATATCATGAAAATCCAAACTCTCAAACAATCAACAAATCAATCGTTCAGAACTACGTGGCTTTGATTTCACCATTGCAGCTGGGGATACGTAGGAGCGGGAACCGGCCCCGTCAAGCCCAAATAAATATTTTTCTAAATTTTCCCATAATCTAAAACATAAAAAATGAAAATAAATTTGTAAATAAACAAAAATAAAAATATTTCTTTTAAAAAGTGGTAAAATAAATATTTTTCAAAAGTTAATAAATTTGCACAATTAATTAGAGGTAACTGTCTTAGGACAGATGTCGTAGGGTGCTAATACCTTCCCTACACATAATCGACTCCCGAATCCAAATCTGGTTTCAAAGGCCATTTTTTTTTCTAAAAGGTTTTTTTCCGATATTTTTCCCTCAAAAATAAATATTGGTGGCGATTCCATGTAAAACGATTTTTCTCCGTCTCGTCGTGACCCCGGTTCCGACATGCATGTAAAAACTATCTATTATTTTAGGTTTACTCTATAATACTGTAAACAAACTATATTGCTAACGCCCCGAGTTACCAGCGGCCTCACACACTCAAAGATAATCCATGCGGGCTTTCCCAAGCAACAGACTTACCATCGGCTTATTTTGTTTTCTTTATTTCATTTGTAAAAGAACTAATTGATAAACGAGACCTAATCCTGTAGACGCACCTTCATTAGAGTACTCACATTACCCATCACTCATCAGGATACATCCATGTGTCGGTCCTGGATTGACAATCAACTAATCCTTTGCTATCGATACTAAGGCCTAATCCTGTAAACGCCCTTCGCTAGAGTACTGTCACTACCCATCGCTCATTAGTAACGCTCATGTGTCGGTCACAGAGTATCGAGTCCTCTTATTCAATCAGAGTTTGGGTTTCTTCAGAATCCGCTCCCCCATCCTCAATCCTAGTCGAAACTAGCCTATAACTCCGGCGCAAGCGCGGAAGTTAGGAATTAAGCACAGAATAAGATTACCAATATCATAGACAGAGAGCTCAGAAATAATAAAATAGAATTTACATACACTTGGGGATAGAATCAATTATATTCAATCCTAATGGAGAGTTAACTACACAGGGTAGCCATACAAACCACCGAAGATGTTGTCACCATCTTCAATCCTTGTGAAGCCCTCCTCCTCTCCTACTCTAAAATTAGCTTTGGTGCATTATCACTGAAATAAGACTGAATTACAATAATCGTGCACACCTTGATCTGGTGCAATGAGGTCCTATTTATAGGCTAAGGAAAGACAAAGGAAATTGGGGAGAATTCTATCTAAAAATGACAATAGGGCATAAATTAGCGTGATCTGCGCTTCACCCTGCGCTACAGCGCAGCTTGAAGCGCAGAATGCGTCCTGCAGCTTCAATCTTTCTCTTTTTAACTTGATCTCTCCCCTAGACTGGTTTTGGTTTATTTGTCTTTCCTTGTTTCCCTTTTCTTGATGAAATCTTGCATTTATTGAGCATCTTGTATTTAATTGGGAATGTTGTCTGCAGAATCCTTGTTTGATTGGCAGTGATCTCCTCATTGATTGCCTCAAAAAATCTTCTACAAATCTTTATTAAATGTCTTCAATCAAACTCAAATCTTGCAGATATCTCCCTCATTTAATGTTATCTTTCCTTCAAATCAAATCTTTGCAATATCCTGCAAAAATCAGCAATATTTCTATCAAAATGGCATCAAATTCAAATCCAAGATTAATAAATACAATTTATCTGATATTAAATAAAAAAGGGATTAAACTGGGGCAAAAATACCATTTTATCCTTGATAAGTGAACTAAAAAGTGCTCTAATTTATCATATAATTTTCACTTATCAGCTTATCATGAATATATCAGTGTGTGATGTGTATATAGAGAATGCAAGGCATGGAGTAAAAATTACAGGTGATGTTGAGGGCCTTCTAGGTGACAAATTGAATCCCAAAGCTCTCCCAGGTGTAATGAGTACCATAATTAAGGAAGTTCGGGGTGTGAAGGTTCTGCAGGCAGGTTTGATACAAGGATTGAGAAATTCCTCTTTCTGATTGTTCCTGTTGCAGATATGTTTAATAGGACAAAGGAGACACCACAAATGGTACCTGGACAGTGGCTACTCGCGACACATGACAAGAGAAAGGTCTTTGTTCCAAAACCTTAGACCTAAGGATGGTGGAGTGGTCACCTTTGAAGGGAATCAGAAAGGAAAGATCACTGGTATTGGTTCAGTAGGTATATCCCCCTTCTCTGTTATTCAAAATGTTCTCCTTGTTGAAGGTCTTTAACACAACCTGCTGAGCATAAGTCAATTATGTAACAGTGGATATGTTGTATCCTTCTCCAGTGATGGATGTGTAGTCAAAGATGCATCTGATCAAGTCATTTTTACTGCCAAGAGACACAACAATGTGTACAAAATAGATCTTGAGCAACTTTCATATCAAAATGTGACTTGTCTTCTTTATGTTAAAGATGAAAAATAGATTTGGCATAAAAAACTTGGGCATGCCAGCTTGAGATTAATCTCAAAGTTAACAAAACACAACCTTGTAAAAGGACTGCCCAAACTCTCTTTCAAATCTGACATTTTATGTGAAAATTTTCTTAAAGGTAAACAAACAAGAAGCTCTTTTAAGAGTAAAAATGTTGTGTCTACCTCAAGACCTTCAGAACTGCTTCACATTGATCTTTTTGGTCCTACAAGAACTGAAAGCTTGGCTGGTAAGAAATATGGCTTAGTCATTGTGGATGACTACTCTAGATTTACATGGGTGATATTCCTCAAAAGTAAGGATGAGACTTTTGAGAATTTCACAAAATTCTGTAAGAAAGTGCAAAATGAAAAAGTATTTTGCATATCTACAATCAGAAGTGACCATGGTGGTGAGTTTGAAAACTCAAGCTTCAGCATGTTCTGTGATGAGAATGGGATCTCACACAATTTCTCTGTGGCAAGAACACCTCAGCAAAATGGGGTTTTTGAGAGAAAGAACAGAAGTTTGTAGGAGATGGGTAGAATCGTGCTCATTTCAAGCAACCTACCAAGATCATTCTGGGCAGAGACTGTTCACACAACTTGCTACATTCAAAACAAAATTTTGGTAAGACCAATTCTCAAAAGAACTCCCTATGAATTGTGGAGAGGAAGAAAACCCAACATTTCTTATTTTCATATCTTTGACTGTGAGTGTTTCATACTTAACACCAAAGATGACCTTGGTAAATTTGATTCTTAATCTGACAAGGGATTCTTCATTGGTTATTCAGAAACATCCAAGGCTTATAGAGTTTATAACTCTAGAACCTTGATAGTAGAAGAATCCATTCATGTTAGGTTTAATGATGCTAAAGAGACTGATAGGGAACTATCAGATCTAGAAGATGACTTTGCAGGAATGGAGTTGAACCCTACTTCAGAGACTACAGAAGTCAAAAATGAAGTACCTGCTAAAGGACCCTCTGAAGTACCTGCTGAACAACTCCCTAGTCAACCTGTTGAAGTTGATCCTCTTCACAGAGTTAATGTTGAGTCTCAGAATAAGCATGTATTTCCTTGCAGGCATGAGTGGAGATACATGACTCATCATCCTCGAGAGCAAATCATTGGTGATACTTCAGAAGGTGTAAGAACAAGATCAATACTTAGAGAAGTCAATAATCTTGCCTTCCTCTCTGAAATTGAGCCAAAGAACATTGATGAAGCTCTGCATGATGAAGGGTGGATCCTAGCCTTGCAGGAAGAGCTAAATCAATTTGCCATGAGTGATGTCTGGACTCTTGTTCCTAAACCCCATGGGAAAACAATTATTGGAACCAAATGAGTGTTCAGAAACAAACTCTCTGAAGATAGACAAGTGATCAGAAGCAAGGCTAGACTGGTTGCTCAAGGCTACAATCAACAAGAAGGTATTGACTTCACTGAAACCTTTGCACCAGTAGCAAGGCTTGAAGCCATTAGGATTTTACTTTCCTATGCAGCCAATAATGACATCAAATTATATCATTTGGGTGTAAAGAGTGCCTTCCTAAATGGATTCATTGAGGAAGAGGTGTTTGTTAGACAACCCCTTGGTTTTGAAAATCTGACTTTTCCTGATCATGTTTTTAAA
This sequence comes from Sesbania bispinosa, assembly GCA_026901365.1. NCBI lineage: Eukaryota > Viridiplantae > Streptophyta > Magnoliopsida > Fabales > Fabaceae > Sesbania > Sesbania bispinosa. The sequence goes on along the minus strand of QLOH01001083.1, from coordinate 91,262 downwards.
CTGAAAAAGGCTCTGTATGATCTTAAACAAGCTCCCACAGCTTGGTATGACAGATTGAGCAATTTTGTTCTCAAAAATGGTTTTGAAAAAGGAAAGGTTGATACAACACTTTTTAGAAAAATGTCTAACAAAGATCTAATTCTTGTTCAGATATATGTTGATGACATTATCTTTGGAGCAACAAATTCTTCACTATGCACGGAGTTTTCAAGGCTTATGCAATCTGAGTTTGAAATGAGTTTAATGGGTGAACTCAAGTTTTTCTTAGGACTTCAGATTAAGCAAGATTCTGATTGCATATGGATCCATCAGGAGAAATATACAAAAGAAATGCTTAAGAAGTTCAACATGCATGATTACAAACCTATGTCAACTCCTATGCACCCTTCAGCAATCTTAAGTAAAGATGAAGAAGAAGAATGTGTTGACCCAACCATGTATAGAGGAATGATTGGATCTCTGTTGTATCTTACAGCAAGTAGACCTGACATTATGTTCAGTATGTGCCTGTGTGCAAGATTTCAATCAGACCCAAGAATAACTCATTACAAATTTGTTAAAAGAATTTTCAGATATCTCAATGGTACTACTAATCTTGGTCTATGATATAAGAAGAGTAAGGACTGCAGGTTATTAGGATATTGTGATGCTGACTTTGCTGAAGATAGAGTTGAAAGAAAATCAACAAGTGGAGGATGCCACTTCATTGGAGAGAATATGATAAGTTGGGCTAGCAAAAGGCAAAACATCATAGCCCTCTCAACTGATGAAGCTGAGTATATTGTTGTTGCATGTTATTGCTCACAGCTACTATGGGTAAAATATCAACTTGAAGATTTTAATATTCCTGTTAAATCTATTCCTGTATTTTGTGATAATACAAGTGCCATAAATCTTTCCAAAAATCCCATTCAGCATTCTAGAGCTAAGCATATAGAAATCAAACATCATTTCATTAGAGACTATGTTTAGAAAGGTGTTTTTGATATAAAGTTCATTGACACAGAGCAACAATGGGCTGATATATTCACAAAACCCCTTGCTGAAGATAGGTTTAAGTTCATTAGAGATAATATGAACATTCTTGCGCTCTCTGAGAATTGAACTTGCTGTCATACGCTTACTTACTGAACTTTTCTGGTTTTGCTGCATTTTTACTGATATATGATATTTCAGCAATTATAATACCCTGTATTTATTGATTATTACTTCAGCATGCTCTGGCAACCCTTTTGATTGATGACAAAAAGGGGAGTAATATGAACTAACAAAATCTGAAGTTCAAGTGCTTTTCAGAATAGATATCTTATATTCAGCAGGAGCAAGGCAAGTTTTCTGCTTGAGTTCTTGAAATTATAGGGAGAATTCATTCTGCTCAAGTATCTGATAAAGGGGGAGAATTCTTTAAACTTTATTCTATTTAAAATTTCCCTTCAGATTTTTGCAAGTTTAAGCAAAATTGTCATCATTAAAAAGGGGGAGAATGTTGAGTCTCAAAATATCATTAAATGATTAATAATGTTTAAGTCTCATAACCCTGAGTTTTAATGATTAACAAAATTGGTTAAGTTTCCTGAAAGAAGGAACAAATTCTCTTAAAGGCTTTCTTTGTGTTTCAGCAACTGTCTGAAGGAGAAACTCTCTAAAGTTATGCAACCCTCTAATGTGGTTCAACCTTCTGAAGTAAAGGAACCTACTGAAGGATCAGGTCCTGCTGAAGCCTGTGAACCTTTTGAAGTCAAGAAACGTCGTACTAAAAATTTGTATCTTCATGGAAATGAGTTTCTCTGATGATCCCTTTTGAAGACTAAAGTCTTTCATAGCTTTCTACCAGTTGTCTGCACACCTCTCCTTCTGGCAAGGCAAAACAGAAGCTTTTTGGTATATTTCAAATCACTGCTCACCAAAAAGATAATTCCTGCTGCAAAAGTACACCTTGCTCAGAAAAGTAGAGTCAGCGCTGCTGTCACCTACTCTTGTTGTTCCTGCTGCTACAAGCTATCAGAGGTTTGTGTCTCAACGGGAAGAAGGCTATTTCACAACGGGATTTTAAGAGAAGTCTAACCAGTCTAAAGATCCTTCTCTCTATAAATACAAGACCTCATGCAAAGAAGAAAGAGATAGAGAACACGTGAACTTGCTGAACTGCTGCAAAAATTCTCTAAGAAATATTTTCATCTTATTACATTTGTACACCATTTATATATCCTGAGTTATACGCAGTAGTTTGTACATGTTACCCAGTTTAGGCTTTAAACTTGTGTAGTTTCAAAGCTTAAGCAATCTCTTTTCATAAACAGTTTTCTGTTTGAGCCTAGAGAGGCTTGTTGTTTAAACAATACTTGGTTTAGAGCCTGAAGAGGCTTGACTGTAAAAAAATACTTGTTGTATAGAGCCTGAAGAGGCTTGACTGTAAAAGAATACTTGTATCTGTTCAGATAGTGGAAAATCCATTGTTGTTTAGCTTTGGGACTGGACGTAGGTCACAGTGGAAGTGAGTGAACCAGTATAAATCTTTGGCTAAGTCTTCTCTTACCCTTATCTCTTTATATTTGATTTATACTAACTTGGAGGGTTTTGAGTATACTATTTTATAATGTTGAAACTGAAAATCAAACTAATCTTATTGAAAAATAAGTTTGCAAAACTGTTTTATTGGACCTGCTGAAGTTACTTCAGCAAGTACTAAAACTTCCAGCTTCAGCAAGTTGCTCAAATATCTTTGTGAAAAATAATGCTTGTTAAAGGTTTTCCTAAAATCAGTTTGAAATTATAAAACACTATTCAACCCCCCTTATAGTGTTTCCTGTGGTTTCTACAACATATAAATCAAAAGTATAACTTAATAGGTTTTTTTAGAATAAAAATGAAATAATAAAATGTAAAGCTTAAATATATTGACACTTAAAAAAGTATCTACAAAAAGAATACTTAAATATCTCATATGTGTGTATTAATTGCAACTTTTATATAGCCTTCCAAGCCTTTTTTTATGGAAATGGGAGCCTTGTTTGCTTTCCATATTTGACAAGAAGCATGTGTAGGAAGTTTTTCATGAATATTATAGCATTACGATGGAAATGGCCCAATCCCTTATTCCAAAGTACCGTAGTGCTGACCTCTTTGTGTACTGCAGCTTGTTCTCCGCTCATTAAATCCAAGGCAAAACATTTGCCTTTCATTTAAACTTTAAACACTTCTCTACCTTATGAATCTTCAATCGTTCTTTTTTTTTTGTTTTCTAACAACACCTTATAGCCATTTTCAAGCAATTGAGGAACACACAAAAGGTTTTGGATAATTTAAGGAACATATAAAACATCATAAATTAGTTTCCAAATCTGTGTGACCATCAATTGCCAAAGTTCCCTTCCCTTTTATTTCAATGTATGCTCCATTAGAAATATTGACTTTAGAGAGAACAGTTTTATTAAGTTCCCTGAAAGGCTCATGATCATGAGCCATGTGGTTTGCTCAACCACTATCAATAAGCCATCTTTATGTAAAGCAATTAGTAGAAAAGCATGATGCAACAAAAATTGCTCCTCTTGTGATTGGTCCTCAACAACCTTGACTTTTCTTGTTGTTATTAAGATTTGCATATCCTCTCCATGTGCTATAATTAACTGACCACACTTATGACACCTTTATCTTGCCTCAATCAGCCCCATTTTTTGGATGATTAGTTTTTTTTTTATAATGAAGGTAGGGTCACTAGGGTGGATGAACATGGTTTTTGCTATTATGATTGTTGCTTTTTATGTTTGCAAAACCTATAGGTTTATTGTTATTGCTTTTGCCATTATTATTATTGTTGATTTGTGACTTGACTTGAAAGGCACCCTCCAAGGTGGCGGTAGAAACTTCATATCTTTCAGGTATGTTTACGAGAGTTTTTTTTCTACAATTCTAGAATCAGGAAACTCAGCACCCAACAATATGACCTTTGCAATGGTTAGCAATTTGTCTGAGTACTCTTTGATTATCTCTTACTCTTTTATTTTTTGTAACTCAAATTCCCTTATTAAATTCAATACATGCATGCTTTGTACCCTTTGATCTCATGTATATTCTTCTTTTTGGTAACCCCAAATCAATTTTACTGTTTTGATAGTCATGATTCTGGTAAAGATGGTTTTTGAGACACGAACAAATAAACATGCCTTTGCCTTCTTTGTTTTCTTCTCTTTGTGATTTTTTAATCCGGGCCATGGTGGGATTGTCTAGCAGTGGAGGAACGTCATAATATTCTTCAACGGCTTCCTAGAGATCTAAGGCCTCCAAGTAGGACTTCATTCTCATAGCCGAAAGGTCATAGCTTTCTCCATCAAAGATAGGAGGAGCAACCTGCAAAAAAGTTGCCTTAGCATCCATTTCATAGATCCCGTAAGAAGAACTCTTATTACCAATTTGTTGGTTATTTTGGAAGATATAGAGGGTTGGAAAAAGAATAAACAAAGGAAAATTTGAATTGCATAAGGCACACACATTATTATATTGAGCAACAAAATATGTACTTATATAGTAATAAGGAAAACATAATTGCAAAAAATATGCTACCAATTAGCATAACATATGTATAAACGATAGAGAATCAAACATTCTTATCCTTTTAGCTTATTTGTCCCTTTATTGCCTAAAAATTAGGGAAATTAAAAATAGATTTCGTAGCTTCACGGATCATTCCAGTCAACGATTTTTTACCATAGTTGAGAAAATCAGACAAGACCGGCCGATTTGGTCGGGAGCCAATCAAGTGCCTGGTTTATTTAATAAAAATTCAGTTGGTTTCAGAACCGGTAAAAATAGATGCCACAAACCTAGTTTGAACCGATCGATTTCAATTTTTTTTATTTTTTCAAATTCTTTTATTTAATCTAAAAATATTTTTTAGATGAATAAAAATAAATTTTTAAGAATTACATATAAATATTTATTATTTAGTCAGTATTTATTAAATTTTATCTTATAGCACATATAATCATATATCTTAATTTTCTCATGATTTTATGTAATTTTATTATTTATAAATATTATATCATTATTAAAAATATATATTTAATTATTATTAATTTGATAGCGGTTCAATCACAACCTTGAATATTGTTTTCATTAATTACCAATCCAATTTTTAAAATATTATTTTTTACATTTCTAGTCAATTTTTTTTATTGTGACATAAGGTTAAAATTATTGTAGTGCCACTAAGAATACATCCGGTTATCAATGGTTGCAATCTATATATCTATATACTATATGAAAAGAAGGCTTTGGGGTACCACGTGTGGGATTGTGGTGGGAGTTTTTCTGCCCAATCCAGTTTTTTTTTTTTTTTTACAAATACATGGAAACACGTTTCCCTTCTTTTCTTTTTTTTTTTAAATTTTTTTCTCCAACAAAGTAATTTTTTTTATATACCCCGTTGGGAAAGTTAGCCCCATCATGATGTGGATGTTCCCGGTTCAGACAGTATTGCCTTCCGTTGAGGATACCTATGGCTAAACCAAAAAATGTATATACTCCATGGGACACATTCCTCCTTTGACCGTTTTCTTTCCTTTTTTATTTTCTTATCACATATTCATTTTTTATCATTCTTATATTAAAATATTTCCTCTCATTATTCGTTCCTATTAATATGTTCGATTACAAGAGTGTTGTTTTTATAAATCACGAGTATTTTCCACAGGGTAGTTGTGTTCTTACTAATCGTTTTCTTTCCTCCCCTTTTACCACACTTTAATTTTCTTTTCTTACTATTATTTTAAAACAGTTTATCTCATTACTCATCCATACTTTTTTGTATCATTATATAATTTATCTCTCTATTTTATTCATTAATGTTTTCATTTATTTATTAACATGGGAACACAGTTCCCTTTTTTTTCTTTTTAAATTTTTTCTCCAACAAAGTGATTTTTTTATATACCCCGTTAGGAAAGCTAGCCTCACCATGATGTGGATGTTCCCAACACGGGAAAATACTGCCTCCCGTGGAGGATACCTATGGTTAAACCAAAAAATTTATATAATCCACGGGACACATTCCTCCTTCGACCGTTTTCTTTCCTTTTTTACTTTCTTATTACATTTTCGTTTATTTTTATCATTCTTATATTAAAATATTTCCTCTTATTATTCGTTCCTATTAATATGTTTGATTACTAGAGTGTTGTTTTTATAAATCACGAGTATCCTCCACAGGTTAGTTGTGCTCTTACTAACCGTTTTCTTTCCTCCCCTTTTACCAAACTTTAATTTTCTTCTTTTATTATTATATTAAAACAGTTTATCTCATTACTCATCCATACTTTTTTGTATCATTATATAATTTATCTCTCTATTTTATTCATTAATTTTTTCATTTATTTATTAACACGGGAACACGGTTCCCTTTTTTTTCATTTTTTCTTTTTAAACTTTTTTCTCCAACAAAGTGATTTTTTATATACCCCGCTGGGAGAGCTAGCCCCACTATGATGTGGATATTCCCAGCTCGGACAGTATTGCCTCCCGTGGAGGATACCTATGGTTAAACCAAAAAATTTATATGCTCCACGGGACACATTCCTCCTTCGACCGTTTTATTTCCTTTTTTGCTTTCTTATCACATATTCGTTTATTTTTATCATTTTTATATTAAAATATTTCTTCTCATTATTTGTTTCTATTAATATGTTTGATTACAAAAGTGTTGTTTTTATAAATCACGAGTATCCTCCACAGGGTAGTTGTGCTCTTACTAACCGTTTTCTTTCCTCCCCTTTTACAACACTTTAATTTTCTTTTTTTATTATTATATTAAAACAGTTTATCTCATTACTCATCCATACTTTTTTGTATCATTATATAATTTATCTCTCTATTTTATTCATTAATGTTTTCATTTATTTATTAACACGGGAACATAGTTCCCTTTTTTTCTTTTTTTCTTTTTAAATTTTTTTCTCCAGCAAAGTGATTTTTTATATACCCCGCTGGGAGATCTAGCCCCACCATGATGTGGATATTCCCAGCTCGGACAGTATTGCCTCCCGTGGAGGATACCTATGGTTAAACCAAAAAACTTATATACTCCATGTGACACATTCCTCCTTCGACCGTTTTCTTTCCTTTTTTGTTTTCTTATCACATATTCGTTTATTTCTATCATTCTTATATTAAAATATTTCTTCTCATTATTCGTTTCTATTAATATGTTTGATTACAAGATTGTTGTTTTTATAAATCACGAGTATCCTCCACATGGTAGTTGTGCTTTTATAACCATTTTCTTTCCTCCCCTTTTACCACATTTTAATTTTCTTGTTTTATTATTATATTAAAATAGTTTATTTCATTATTCATCCATACTTTTTTGTATCATTATATAATTTATTTCTCTATTTTATTCATTAATGTTTTCATTTATTTATTATCCTCTTATCTATTTTATTTATTTTTTTAAACACGGGAACAACCGTTCCCTTTTCTTTCTTTTTTTTTTTCCTTTTTAAAATTTTCTCTCCAACAAAAGATTTTTTCTTTTTCTTACTCTTTAAATTCTTTTATTACTTAAGATGTTATTTTTTTTCACTTTTTCAACATATCATTTATCTTATTATTTTATTTATTAATAATTTAATCTATTATCTCTCTTATCCATTCGATCTATATCAAAATTGTTTCACATGTGTCATGTTTTCTCACTTACATTCTTTTAGTTTTTTCATTATCATTTTAATAAGGTGATTTTTTTATAAACCACACGTATACACTCCACGGGACACAGTTCTCCTTCGACCGTTTTCTTTCCTTTTTTGCATTCTTATCACATATTCGTTTTTTTATCATTCTTATATTAAAATATTTCCTCTCATTATTCGTTTCTAATAATATGTTTGATTACAAGAGTGTTGTTTTTATAAATCACGAGTATCCTCCACAGGGTAGTTGTGCTCTTACTAACTGTTTTCTTTCCTCCCTTTTACCACACTTTAATTTTCTTTTTTTATTATTATATTAAAACATTTTATCTCATTACTCATCCATACTTTTTAATTTGTATCATTATATAATTTATCTTTCTATGTTATTCATTAATGTTTTCATTTATTTATTATCCCCCTTATCTATTCTATTTTTTTAAACACGGGAACATCCGTTTCCTTTTCTTTCTTTTTTTTTTTCTTTTTTTCCTTTTTAAAATTTTCTCTCCAACAAAAGATTTTTTCTTTTTCTTACTCTTTAAATTCTTTTATTACTTAAGATGTTAAATTTTTTCACTTTTTCAATATATCATTTGTGTGCATGTAGGGTATGGGTATTTTCCAATATATTATATCACACGCACCGTAAGTTGCAAGATTACTTTTCACTATTCATCTTGAGTCTCTATTGGCCATCCCCCTAAAATGCTATTTTATTTCCATGTTGGATATTCCATTCATTCCTAACGATCTGCCGCATTACCCACACCCAGGTGCCGAATGACATAAGCTGTCCATTTTCACGGTTATGCATTTCGCAGGGGTCCAGCCTAATTTTTGGTACGCCTTTCCACTATTCATGCGAGGTCTCATATGTGTGCATCATGCGCAGTAGGCTGTGAGGGCATGAGCTGGCTGGTGGGTGTTACTTCAATCATTTTAGTTGCTTATATCATTTATATTCAATCGATTGATTTTTTTGTTGGACACACAATGCCAGCCAAAGACCTTGATAATATGTGTGTAATTGAAGTTGAGCGGATGCTATTGTTGGATGGGAAATCACTATAGGATTATCATGATATACCATTTATTGATTTGAACTCCACAAGTATCATTGTAAATGCCTTGATCATGAATGAACTCAACTATGATGACGTTGAGATGAGTATATTGCATAACGAACATGTTCACCTATTTAACCCAAATCAGCGGGTTGTTTACAGTGAAATTATTACAGCTGTAAATGAAAATGCAGGAGGGTTCTTCTTTGTGTACAGTCATGGTGGGACTTGCAAGAAATTTTTGTGGCAAACATTGTCATGTAAGTTGCGATCAAAGAAAAAAATGTCTTGAACGTTGCATCGAGTGGTATTGCATCTTTGTTATTGCCTGGTGGAAGAACTGCTCATTCACTTTTTTGTATACCCTTCACATTAAATGAGGATTCATGTTGCGCAATCCACCAGGGCAGTGCAAAGGCTGAATTACTTCAAAGGACTAACTTTATAATATGGGATGAATCACCTATGATCAATCGTTTGTTTTTTGAAGCACTTGATCAAACATTGAAAGATATCATAAGATTTAGTATCCCTGATAGTTTAGCCAAGCCTTTTGGGGGTAAAGTTGTTGTGTTGGGTGAGGATTTTAGGCAAATCTTGCCTGTTGTGCCTCGTGGTAGTAGAGATGACATTGTTATAACTACAATTAATTCATCAGTTTTGTGGAAAAATTGCAAGGTTTTGAAGTTAGAAACGAACATGAGACTTCAGTGTTTAGCACCCGATCAATCACGCAAAGAACTCCGTGAATTTGCCGATTGGATCATTACAATTGGTGAAGGAACTGCTGGGGTTGATAATGACGGGATAAGGACTGTCAATATCTCGACAAATTTATTTTTATTATTTTATTAAAAATATTTGATAATATATATAAAAATCAGCATCATCCGCACCCGTGCGAATGCACGGGTAACTTGCCAGTGACATTGAAACCTACGCATTAGCACGTGCGCAACCACCCATCTCAATAATGGCTTTGTAGAGGGTATGTTTATAAATCTGCCTTATTCATCATTTCTATATATAATCGGTATTTTAATTTATCCCGTGGAATTCACATAAAATATATTTTTTTATATAATTAATATATGTAAATATATATTTTTAAAATATATATCTATTTTTTTAAAAAATATTAAAATATGAATTATATGTAATATGCTGAATTTAAAATCAATAATTTAAATTTAATATATAAACATTATAGTATAATTAATCTGTATTAGGGATTAATATTTAATGTGATTGTTTTAATTAAAAGAAAATTATTTTAAATTTGAATTATTAATTGATCAATTATTTAAATCATATTATTTAATTAGTAATATTTATGTAATTTTAAAATGATCAGATTCTTTCACATAGTTTAAATTTTAAGTTACTAATCAATTATAATAGTATTTAAATTTTTAAATTTCATCATTTGTTAGTATAATTGTTAGTTGAAGAATATATATTATTAAACCGTGTATATATACATTTATATTTTTTTTTATTTTTTATTAAATGTATATAATGATCATTGTAAATTTATTTCAGCTTTTAAAATTTTTTATTTCTCTAAAAAATATAATATTACAAATTTATGTAAATAAAATATATATTTTAAATAAAGACTATTTTGTAAAAAAAGTATTAATTTTTATCATATTACAAAGTGCATTATTAAACATAAAATAGTTTTACATTATATATACAAGAAAATTGTATTATATCTTATATGGTAAGACATAATTCTATTCGTCTCCCTTAATTCTTTCTCTTTTTTTTCCCAAGAAAGGGAGACATAAAGGAGAAGCCAAATAGTTTGTTTGCATTATTTCGACTTGTTAGCCTTCATTAAGGATCTATGCTTGGTTTATTCAAGATCAAGTCCATCCTAGATGAGAACCCCAGCAGTTTTGTGTTGCTAATTGTCGAATATAATACTGTTTTGAGTCCCAGATATGCCCAGACAACCCTTCACTCCATTTGGGACGTGTCCTTCTGTAACATTACTAGTGGACACATGCCTACTAAGCTTGTACTTTTTGGAAATGATTAATTAAAACAGAAATTATTTTCTGAAAAGCTTTTTTTTTAAAAAAAAAATATGTATCAGTATACTTAGGAAATTATTTAATGCATGTATCGTTAATGCTAAGACTACGTACTGCTTTAATGAATCTTCCCCATTTACTTTACTTTTCTAAGAAATTGCTTATTGTCTTATCCGATTGGACTAAAGGCAAAGGTGGGACATGCTGGTCTTATGGGAGCTAACTTGAAGATATGGGCACACACTGAACAATTTCGGTCAAGGCAACTACTCCACCACCATTATTATTATCTACCACCCCCAAATAAATTCCACCAAACATTCAAGACGAGAAAACGCGCATTCAAGATCAATTGACTCTATTGATTAATATGTTAGCTTATAGCTACCGGTTCAATGCATCACACTAGACAGACATATAATAGAGTCAAATTTATATAGAATTATGGATTAATGGATGGATAAATATGCAGTAATAGAGTCAAATTAAAGGCTGGAGTTCCTAAATAAATAAATTTAAGACGTGACGTAACGTAACGTCCGTGATTGTGTAATGAATTATTAATTATTAATTTTAAATTAATTTAGGGTTAAATTCGTGGGACATTGTTATATTTTTCAATTGTAAGGTCTCTGTCTGCAAATCTATCATCAGTCCAGAGGTGAATGCACCATCACAATGTGTTGGGTTGTCTTTGCGACTATCGGGAATTTAGGCCATTGTAGGCGGACACCAAGCAAATATTTATTTCGTATTATATATAAGTAAATTAATTAACCCACTTAAAAAATAGCACAGAGCATAACCACGTGAAATGTTTAAGAATATATATCATAATTATATAATATTGTATAGTTTAAGATTAAATGTTCTCGTGATTTTAGGTTATGTATGGCCAATTAAAGTTAATTATATATAATAAAGTGGGCACAGATTAATCAACGCATTGTATATATTTCTTCAGAAGTGCAACGCACCTGACCCATCATGTAGAATGAAAGAACAAGGGAAATGTAAATAATTCGATGAAAGGCACTTTAGCCGTTGGTGTGGCCTAGGAGGCAGCAAGCAGCTAAACTTGAAATCAATACCCTAGCCTGCACTACCTGAATTAATTAAAGAAACCCGCCAATTTGTCTATCCCGTGATCGAGATCAGCAAGGGATATTATAATTTTCTCAGTCTCAAAGGAACCATACAACAATAATAATTTATACTATTCTTTTTTTCAAAAAATATGATAATTTTATATTTTGATATTTTATTTAAAAATTGTATTATAAACAAAAATCCACTGAAAAGAAAAATATCTCCTTATACATTTCTTACCCTGTGTTTAGATGGAGAATTCTCAAAATTGTAATAGAGTATATTGAATAAACTGTAAATGTGAGCGGAATTGTAAATGATAACTTAAAAAATTAAACATAATAGAGAAATGTTAAAATTTTCTCTCAATATATATATCATTTGAAATTCCTCCCATTTATTATAAAAATTTCTCTTATTTATCTTTTGAAATTCTCAAACGGCTATAGGATTGCCTAGTAGTTTTGACAATGGTATACCGGGGGCGGGGGCAAGAACAATCTTGAGGAGCAATGTAGTATTTCAAGTGGGTGGTTTTGGATGAAAGGACTTGATAGTGTAGACTTAATTTTCCTTAATTGTACGACTTGCATTTCGTATTTCAGTGGTGCTATATGTCTATAAACAAGGTAATTTTGGAAGCTTTTTATTTGGGATAGTTTGAAGGCTAATTCATTTACATGATATATATTTGAATTAACCCTATATTTGGTTTAAGGATAGAAATTACATGTTGTTTGATATGAGAAAAATTGAAAAGAGATAACTCTGAGTGTGTTTGATAAACAATTTCAGCTAGCTGAAAGCTAAAATTAGTACTTGAAACCATTTTAACTGTGTTTGATAATTAAGGTAACTTTTTTTGGTAGCTACTAGCTTTTCTTGAAAAACTATTTGAGGTAGCTTTTTTAAAAAAGCTTTAATTTTCAGCTACAAGCTGAAAATTTATTACGAGTTTATCCATTAACCACCCCCACTCATCATTATTTAATAAGTAATGATGTCTTTGTATGTCATTTTACCATTTTCAGCTAGTTTTACCAAATACTTTCAATCAAATCAGCTAGTTTTTCAGCTTTCAGTTAGCTTTTTAATTTTCATCAAGTTTTTCGGCTTTTAGGTAGTTTTTCAGCTAGTTTTACCAAAACTCTCTCATCTTTTTTGGTTGAGTAAATTAAAATAAAAAGAAAGAAATCAACTTTTGATTGAAATGAATAATAACAATGCTCGTTAATAACCAATACAATAAATGACAAGCATTAATCAATTACGTACGATATAAATTATAATTCAATTATTAGAAGAAAAAATTGATTTCATTGAATGGGATAATCGATATGCACACATAATAGAAGATGATATCTATCCCAATAATCGATTATATGTAATATTGCATGAGATATACAATTGATTTTAATGCATCAAATAGTCTTAATCCTAATTTCTCAATGTATCCCAATTATGAAGACATCCTTCCAACAAGGTATGTGTGTGGCTATTGGCTATTGCTACTGGTGTATCTGTTTGTTCCAATTTCTCAATTATGGTGTGTGATATCCTCCCAATCTCAATCTCCATGAAAATCCACTTTAGGAATGAGAGGCATGCATGTTGTAGGGTGTGACGCCCTTCTACCCCAAACTCTTATACGTTTAATAAATTGAAGTGTAGAAAAGGTAACGTTCCACAATGGGTAAAAGGTTCACATAACTCTCTTATTAAAAACCTCATTAGTTCGAAAACAACTTAATTAAAATAAAACTCAAATGTATTCAAATACTCATGCAGCGAAATCTCCAAAGAAATAAAACAACTAAACATCCTACTTGTCGTGCAAGGCATCCAAAACAGTTTACACCAAAAAACCTTCTTAACTAGGAACATAAAGAAACAACCCTAATATTATGCCCTGATGTCACATGTATCAGAACACACTCCCTTTACTCAAAACTCGACACTAGTCGTGTCATCATCAATACCTGTAAAAATATCCACAGTATAACGGTGAGGAAAAGAATACTACTCATATATACACATAGGAGGCTACCCTGTCCTCACCCACATATAAATAGCATCATCGTTCACCACACCACATACCCAAAACATCACATAATTCATCAGATAATAATCATCTATAAATCAGCATATAACCATTCATTTATATCATCACATAATTCTCATACCATCATTCACCAAAGGAATCACATACTCTATTTTCACACATAAGGCTCAATCATCATTAATACTCACAACATCATTATTTACTCAGTTTCATCATCAAATATATCTCATATATACATCCATCATGTATGCACCAAAACTCATCATCATCATATTATAACTCAATTCATCATTAAGTATAACTCATCATCACATGCACCAAAACTCATCACTTCACCTACCCAAAGATCATGACTTGGAACTCCGCACAATGGGTGCACCTCGTCAATCACTCTAGTTAGTACCAAGATAGTCTACCGGTGTCACCACACACAATCCGATAGGTTGTACCCCCTCTATGGGCCCGCACAACGACATTCGACCCTAGGTTGCACCCCCTCTATGGGCCAATACAAATCATCCCTAGGTTGCACCCCCTCTATGGGCCCGTGCATCGAACGCCCCATCATGGTCCCCTGAGTTGTACCCCCTCTATGGGCCCGCACAACTCAGTTCACCTCCTGAATTGTACCCCCTCTATTGGCCCGCACAATTCAGGTCTCATCACATATGCTCGAGGCATCTCTCCTAAGTTGCACCCCCTCTATGGGCCCGCACAACTTAGGTAACATCATCATCAAAAGGTGATATACACCATAATCATTATCATCATCATCATGCATTATTATGCTCATCATTAAGCACCATCATCATAAAGTGATTTACACTATCATCATTAACATCATCATCAATAAGTGATATACACTATCATCATTAACATCATCATAACATTCACCATCATCATTAATCACATTGCATATTATGCACACCAAAACATCATCAATCACATGGCATATTCACCAACCATTGTGCACACCCAATCATCATCAATCACATTGCATATTCACCGATCATTATGCACACCAAATCATCATCAACATCATTAATCATCAACACCATAATCATAATAAAGCATTATCAAACAACATCAATCATCATCAAGCACTTAGGATCTCAAAATCCACTCTGGTAATCGATTACCAACCTCTAGTAATCGATTACCTGCAAACAAGGTCTCTGGTAATCGATTACAACCACCTTGTAATCGATTACCTGCAACCAAACACTCTGGTAATCGATTACAACATCCCTGTAGTCGATTACCTGCAAGCAATCTCTCTGGTAATCGATTACCATAATCCAGTAATCGATTACCAGCGAACAAACAACACTTCTAGGTTACTCATAACACACTGGTAATTGATTACACACCCTGGTAATCGATTACCCGCGACGCAGATCGCAGTTCTCACGATTTTTATCATCTCTAAACCTCTCTTTTCAATCCCTAATCAATGATCTTTGTTAAATAATTATTCTTATGCGTTTATAACATCAAAACTCAGTAAAACAACAATCTTTTCACAGATTATACAACAAATCCATCAAAATCCCAAATCCTCAAATCCCTAATTCCCCCCTTTTCATTATTCTCAATATCCTCTTTAATTTCACCCAATAAATCATCAATATTCATCCAATCAATCATAAATCAACAGTTTTAATCATTCATTCTCAGTTATAACATATACCAATACGAATTCATACTCTTAGATTACTACCCAAGCACCCATACATGCATATACAAGCAGCACCCTCTTCCCCACCGTACATTAAGCAAAGATCGATTAACCGCAAGGAAGTCCCTTTCTTGGTTCTTGATGCTCACTCTGCAGCAATCCCCTCTTGAGACTCGGTTTCTCCCCTCCTTAGCGTTTCGCTCTCTGACGATTATACGAATAAGGATTAGGGTGAACTGATAACCCCTTCTTACTAGAATGCCTAATTGGGCTTGGGCCCACTCTCAACCCCCTTATCTTCTTTTTAAAATGAAGTAGCTTTATGGATAAAACTAATAATAATATTAATCCTATTATTTATTCATCTATTTAATTAATTATTTCCTCTACTTATTTATTTAATTTAATTAATATTTTACTTAATAAAATTTAGGATGTTACATAGGGAATCAAGCATGTGGTCAGGGTGCATCGGAATAAATGGATTCCCTCACTTGTTATGATCGTTAATGCGAAAACACGAATTAAGGCATAAAAGGAATGAAACATAATGACATACCTTTTCCGGATTGCAAACGAGGCAATAGCAGCCACGTCTCTAGAGGTGTCAGCCGAACTAGGAAACCCTCCTCAACCCTGCTAGTAGTGTTTATAGAGTAAGAGCGACTGCTCGTGTGTGTATAGGGTAATGCATCTTATGCTATATTTATAGAGTGGTGGCTAGGGTTTTACCATCACTCAATTAACCCTAACACATATGGGCCTGACCCATTATGTTATAATTCTAATCAAATTATAATTATTATCTTTCCTAGCAGCTTGTTGTATGCGTGTGACCCAATAGACTTTTAATATCTGGTTATGATATTAAAATAAAACCCTTTTTATATTTAATATCATTAATAGTGAGCGATATCTAGCAATACATCACTACTACCCAAATATTGAGATTGTCAACAACTTTGACAAATCCTATTTAATGATAATAATTTATATGATCTGTCCCTTTGTCCAAATATCTAATTGAACACAAGGGCATGAAATGTGTCATCCTTGTATAGTTCAATTTATGTTTTTCTTGATACCCAAGTAGACTATACTGAAAATAAACATCTCATGTTTATCCTCCTGAGCATGGTCATGCATTTTGGGTCCGTTTGGTTTACAGTTGAGTAGAATTGATTCTAGAAATGAATGGTTGAGATGGATGATGCACGCTTTACGAAGTACATTGGACGGAAGTGATTTAAAATCAATTCTGCAGAATTGATTCTGACTGTTGCAAAATCTAAAACAAACGGGCACTTTGTAGTCTAACTTTATCAAGAGGCCTACAGATATAACTCCTGTTACATAGGAGGGACAAATCCCATCTAGGTCACTCACATTCCTCTACATACTTTATTATATGTCCAAAAACCAACTTTATGATCACCTTGTTACAGGCAACGTTTGATGATATTTAAAACACATAATTCCTTATGTAGGAATCGTAGTGATTTCAGGTCAAATGACTTCATATAACATTTATCAATATAAGAAACGTTCATGACACTTATGTAATAATCCATGCAACGTTCTTAAGATGGGTCAGTCCAGTACACCATTACTCTTATGTACTTATGTGAGCACATGATATCTCATATCCATGATCCGTGAGATGTGATCATCAACGAACTCACATACTAGTCTAAATGCATCTTTTGTCCTAAGATGATACTTGACCAGGGACTATTTTAATAATAGTTCTTCATAAGATCTCACGATCAAGTCATCTACTTGATTTCTTATGAAGTTTAAGCTTACTATTCTAAGGACATTAATTATGTTCTAAAAGAATTAATAAAATGAATTGCCTTTATAAAATAATATGATACAAGTGATGGATGTTCAAAATAAAACATATAAGTCTCTAGTGAATAAACTAACACATGTGGCGATTGCCAGCATCACTATTGAAGGAGGATTGCCCCATACTCAAGGAGCATAATCGATGACCATGACATAGGGCATTATGGTAATCATATGTAGGATTTGAATCGTCTCTAGTTGCTGAATACTCTCTAATAGAATTAGTTATAAATAACTAGGAATTATATGTGGAATATTTTATAGCTAAATTTGGTAGCTCATCCCTAGTTATTCCATAGATAACATTGCTAGAGATGGCAAAACAACTAAAGAGTATATCAACACTCATATGCATCTCCATTATCTCTTTCACATACACTTCTCCCCAATTTTGGATAGATTGGGTTTTAAGTGGAACCCAACTCCCTTTTTCTCTCATCTAACTCACCCCATAACCAAACAACAATAGAAGGTTCCTCTTTTCCCTATCTTTCTCCCTCCCTCTCCCATTTCTTTCTCCTTTTGTTACCCTCCTATTGTGAGTATCTTGCATTGTAAGAGATATATATTGATTCCACACCTAAAACTTGTAATTCTTTAGTCACATGACAACAACTCTCACTATAGTATTCCTTCAAGAAAAAATAATGGAATAAAGCAAAACAAAATAAAATGAAATATGATGAAAGCACTACAAGAAAATCGGATTTTAGTGATGGAAAAGTCGTCGCTACAGGAAAAAACCGTCTCTATTTAATAATTAGCGACGACCTAGTAACAACCCACCAGTCGTCGCTAAAAGTCTCGTCTTTAATGCAGTAGTAACGATGTTTTACGGCCGACACTATGTTGTGATGGCCATGAAACTAGAGTCAGCTATTTGCGACGGCCAGACCGACGCTAGTTCCATGGCCGTCACAAGATTTATCAATTGTGAGAATTGAACCCACAACCTGCATGATACCAAAAAGGAGCATTACTGTTATGCTAAGTTTGTTTCTTGAAATATATAGTGCAAAATATTATATACATAGTGAAAAATAATAAGAAATTAGTGTTAGTCAGACCGACACTAACTTTACGAAGGTCGACGCTAAATAAAAATCACACTATAAACATGAATTCAGTTCAACGTTACTCTCAGTAACATTAGACTGGATCAACATTAATTTATAACATAATTTTGATATAATTTAATCATACTAATTTACCACAATGAGAATGAAGTTTGTTTTAGATCACTCATTCATAAAAAATTACTATTAATGAAGAACAAAAATATAAAATAATTATATTTAGAGGGACTACAAATTTTTTTTTATAACCCTAAACTAAAACTACTTTTTTAAACACAAAAGGATTACGTCTGGAGCTCAGCCAACTAAAAAGGGCAAGATTCTCATTTCTCAACTAGTTTATTGTAATTCATGAATTTAAACACTCCAAAATATTTTAATTTTCTCCACATGTTATAATTGGTGAGGTCATTATCAATAGAAATGAAAAGGATTTAGATAGAGAATTTATCCTTATCCGATCTTGCATTAAATGAAAAGAGCGCGCGTATAAGAATTTTTCATCATCACCATGTCATATGGTTATAAGATGAGACTTTATGTGTGTTTAGTATATCTAAAAATTACGTTTTAAATATTGAATTAGACTAAGGGTCCTGCTAACGAGTGTCCTAAGGGCACTGATTAAGGATCTATATAAAGAAAGTTTTTGTTGGAAATCACAACATTGATTGCATTTACAACATTCAATGCTACACACTCCAATAAAACATTTCTATTTTTGGATCATTAACCAGTGCCCTTAGGGCACTCGTTAGCATTTTCCTTAGACTAATACTCCCCCGGTCCTATTTATAAGACAATTCAGACAAAAACACACATATTAAGAAAAGTAATTAATGCGTTGATTTTCAAGAAATTACTCTATGGGATTACAAGTTTACCCCTATTTAAAATTGAACTCCACTATCATGGTAATTGTGTCATCTTAAAACCTTTATTGGTCAACAAGGGTAAACATGAGAAAAAACAATAAATGCTTCTAGATCAGTGCACTCTGTCTTATAAATAGGACAATGGAAAGGTTTCAAACTTTGTCTTATAAATAGGACCAGAGAGAGTATTATTTTTTGTAGCTTAGTTCAGATCCACATTTTAAACGTGTTTTTCAGATGCAACAAACATGGTATTCATGTATATTTGAATTAACTCATTTTCAAGTGAGAGACTATCGTGTTTGATTTATTTCAAAATCAGGTTACTCACGTTTAGACTAATTCTAGTGAAAGTGGTATAAAAAAGTTATTACCTTTTATAAACATAAAATAAACTAAAACAATAAGGACTTAATATATATATACACTGAAAATGTATAATATGTATTATCATATCATTTAATAACTTTAATAATATATGTGGTGTTACACTTATTAAATAGGGTGATAGTACATAATTGAATGCCAGTGTTACTAACATCAATGTATACTAATTAAATTAAAAAAAATAATGTGATGATTTTACAATTATTAATAAAAATGAAATTTTCCCAATCAAATATTTGAAAGAATATTTAAAAAATAATTTTGCATAATAAAAAGTATTTGCAAGAAAGCACTTCCGTTGGATTTCGGATTTTAATCATAAAATAAAAATAACACTAGTTTCGACTTCAATCCAAGCACAAGTAAGCTCAGAGCCAGTTGGTTGTGACAACAACCTTTGCATGGTGAGGTGAGGTGGCAAGTAATGTAGTCCAGGTGGGATGAAGTATCCATTGTGTGCGGTCACGTGCCTAGGGGCGTGAATTATCCAATGTCAAATGAAGAGGCAATGTTTCATCACGTGCTTCCTCGGATACCTCCACAGGCATTCACAAGCTAAGCTGCGATTGGGTGATTGCCAGTTGGATCCATCCATCCATCCGCGCTTCCCCATAAAAATACACACCGCCCAGACTGTCACCCCAACGTCTCTCTCCATAATTCCACTCTCCCTTCTTCCCATTTTACCCCTTCCACTTATCCACTCCCGGGGCCAAATTTGACAATCACTCCACCCGTGCCTCAAATAATCTATCTAACTGGCCTAAGCTGTAATGCTTTTGTCACGTACCCACCCCCACAAAACAAAAGCCTTCACTTATTCCCACAAAGGTTTCACTTTCTTCCTATGTCTGTCTTACCCAGCTCCCTTTTTCAATGCTCTCCCACAGCATCCCAATGGCTTGCTTCTCACGCCCCCATCCATCCACTATCCATATTCAAGTTCAGCGCGTGGAATGTACTCGAGTGGGGTTAGAGTAGGAATAAATAACCGTACCGATTGGGGTCCATCTTAGCTTACTTACTGGGCAAGCCGTGGCTCGTAAATGCCAGAGGGGCTAACCACTTCCCACGCACAAAAGTCACTCTTTAATTAATCTCTGTCTTTTTCTTGGCAAGTTCCGTTCCACCCCACAATCACAGTTAAAACACATTTTATTTTAAAAAATCAATAAAAATATCCTCTAATTTAAAACCCCACCTGTGACAAGACCTATATATACCCTCACTTCACACTTGTTTCACTCACAACACAAAATTACAACAGCTCTCTCAGCTTTCCTTTTTATCCATCTCGAAGAAAAGGCCGTTAGCGATCTCCGCTTTGGTCTGTTCCATTAAAAAAAAAAATGGCCACTGTTACCGTTGCTTCCTTCATCAAAATCTTCCTTCTCATCGCTCTGTTTCAGCTCTCTTTCGCTACTCGTAGGCTGAATGAAGAGGTGGTTCAGGATCAGTCTCAGTTGCTTCATTACCACAACGGTCCTTTGCTTTATGGCAAAATCTCAGTGAATCTCATATGGTATGGCCAGTTCAAACCATCTCAAAAAGCCATAATCTCCGATTTTATTACCTCCCTTTCCTCCTCTTCCCCAGTGGCTGAGACCAACCAACCCTCTGTTGCCACGTGGTGGAAAACCACTGAGAAGTACTATCACCTGAGCTCCAAGAAAGCTTCTCCTCGTCTTTCCCTTTCTTTGGGTAAACAGATTCTCGATGAGAACTACTCGCTCGGAAAGTCACTAACGAGCAAACACCTTGTTGAATTGACTTCCAAAGGAGACCAGAAAAACTCCATCAACGTTGTTCTGACATCCGCTGATGTGGCCGTTGAAGGTTTCTGTATGAGCCGATGTGGGACTCATGGATCTTCTTCTTCAGCGGGTCACGTGAAGGGTAAGAACTACAAGTTCGCTTACATCTGGGTTGGTAACTCTGAAACCCAATGCCCAGGTCAATGCGCATGGCCATTCCACCAGCCAATCTATGGGCCTCAGAGCCCACCTTTGATTGCTCCCAACAACGATGTGGGCCTTGACGGAATGATCATCAACCTTGCTAGCCTCTTGGCTGGAACTGCCACCAACCCCTTTGGAAATGGCTACTTCCAGGGTCCCGCTGAGGCTCCATTGGAAGCTGCATCGGCATGTCCTGGGGTTTATGGTAAAGGGGCTTACCCTGGTTATGCTGGGAACTTACTGGTGGACTCTACCACTGGTGCTAGCTACAACGCACATGGTGGTAATGGGAGGAAGTATCTGCTTCCTGCTTTGTATGATCCTTCTACATCATCCTGCTCAACGCTGGTGTGAGGATTACCATAGTGATGATCCTTGCTCTGCTATTACTGCTGCTACTATATTAGCTAGAAACACGGGAATTAGTAGGCTATTGTATGTACAAATAAGTGTTATGTAGGATTAATTCATTTATTTGTTTATATCTTTTGATTATGCCGATTAATGATATAGAAGCAAATGTACTTCGGTTTGCTTTTAAATATATTAGTAGCATATTATTCTGGATCAAAACCTCTTTTAAATTTCTATCCTTGCTACTTTTTTGGGGTTGAACAGAGTTTTGTGACAGCACTTCACATTTTGGATGACTCGAATGGTTTATTAATAACATTTGTGAAGTACCTGGACTGGCATTGCTGTGCAGTTACCACCTACCAGAGTATGGTTAATTCTATGTGGATACTATAGTTAATTGTAATTCTCAGCCGGCTGGAATCAGCCATACCAGAGTATGGTTAATTCTATCTGCATACTATAGTTAATTGTAATTCTCAGCAGGCTGGAATCAGCCAAGCGTTATTTACCTATCTTATAGAGTAAAGCTAAAATTCAATTAATGTTTATTTAGTTAAACAAATTAAGCTAAAATTTTGTACAACTTTTTCATCTCTTAATCTGGTTAAATAAACGTATCTCTCGAGTAATTTGAAAAAATATACTAATCTTTCTTAAGGTTTTCCAATGGAAAAGAAGAAGATGATGATGAAGAACTTCTCCAAGTAAGAGTTTATTACACAAGTAAAACACAAACATAAAGGTTTCATATTTGAAAGGTTTTTATTGGAAATCAAGATATTGATTGCATCTGTAGCATTAAAGGCTACACACTCTAATAAAATCTTTTTATATTTGATTCCTTAACCAACATTCTTAGGACACTCGTCGACATTTTCCAACTTAAAATGCAGAAAACATAAAGGGTACAAGTACTTACTCTATGGGAAGTTGTGCTTGTGTATGAGTGTTTAGTTGAGAGTTTAGTTTGCCAATCTTATAACCTTCCTTCTCTTCTTATTTATAGGGGATGAAAATCTGCTGTCCCATTTGTGTGTCTCATTTTCTGTCTCACGAATGATATTTTGACAACTCAATTGGTATTTCTGTTACACGTTAGTGTCCTTATTCCACTCCCCTACAATTTCGTCTTTTTAGTCTACACTTTCCTCTTGCTCTCTCTCCCTTTATTCTCATCACTTCTAGCCATGTTTAATGCAACTATTAGGTTTTATTTTTTTCCCTGCAAAGACATAACTTTCCTAACAAGATTTTTCTTTTCAAGACTCTGAAATCTCTCGTGAATATATATGTCTAAGTGGTTAAGTTGGTTTTAACTTTTGATTGATATATCTTTTCCATAAGCCAATTGTCGAGCATGTAATGTGCACTAAAAGTATTGTTAATGTTGAAGTTTATACTCAGCATTAAAAGCCATTTGTTAATCTTCTTAGCTTGGTTTCAACCTGTTTACTTTTTTCCTCAATCTATTAGCCATTTTAACAACTATATAGCTATATTTTTAAATATCTCCCAAGTAATAAAAATCCCTATGGTTTTTACACCATGCATATTGTGTTCCTTGAATCATTCTTAGCTCTGTAAAATAAAATCTTCCTTTGTTTTTTCAAAATAAAGACATTACGAAAGTAAGAGATAAACGCGTAACAGAAACATGAATAATAGCATGACGACGTTAAAAGCTGATTTGTCTTTCTTAGCTGACTTGTCAAAATATTATTTGTGGGACAGGAAATAAGACACTCAAATGGGACAGTAGATTTTCGTCCATTTATAGGTCACCCTCATAATTGCTTTGGGCTAACTGCTTCTAACTACATGTGGGTCATCTTTCTGCTGAGTATGACTACGTTTCCCATGTCTCCACGTCCCTTACTTCAAACAGGAACTGCTCATATACTGTTATCTAACGTGAATAAATGAAGCTCTGAAAACCACCTTCAGATTTTGGCTTCGACTTGACTCCTTCGAACATCGAGGCTTCAATCCATACTGCTCGCCCTTGGGTTTAAAATTACTCTTGGAGCTTCGAGATAGTCAACCACCTTGCTTAGACTTTGAAGCTATTGGCCTCGAGCTCGAAACCAGTACAATGAAAAACTACCAGAAGCCTTACCTTGATCGAATCTACCTTTCTCTATGACTTAGCTAGTGATATTTGATAATTCCAATCCAACATACTTATATTAGAACTTAGAAGTATGCTAATTACAACACTCGATACAAATATATATGAATTATAATTTCTTTTATTTCTGTCCAATCTGTTATTGATTATTTTTAAAATGGTTAATTTATCAAGTGGAATGATTTTATGTTTAATTAAAAATAAATTTGTATTATTAAAAGTTTGTTTTTACATTTTTTTTGTAATGTTTAAACTTTCAAGTTATGTATTTTTCATGTAATGGATTAAAAACTAAATTTTCTTTATTGTTATAGTATTTCATATTTATTTAATAAATATGAAATTAATAGACAAATTAAGTAATAAATTAAATTAGCCTCTTTTCTGCATGTCTCCTATTTATTCATAGCCCTCAGTTTTGCTCTCTATCACTTCTAGTTTTTCCCCTTACATTTCACCTTTACTGTCTTAGTTTTTTTTACGCCATTCAAACCAATGACCCTAAAGGTATGCCTCCCCAAAAATTAGCGGATGAAGAAGCTAATTTAATTATAAGCATACCATTACAATCATTTAGAACCATTACATTCAATCCATGGGGTAAGTCTAGGGTGAGTCTTTAGAGTTTCTCCTTGAAAGACCTAAAATACCAATTGTCACAAGTTATAGCTAGTTAACTTTCACTATTTTTTTAAAATCAGTGAAAGATACGAAAATTACAACAAAAAAACTCAATTTAATTTCTCTAACCACAATAATGAAATTGTTTAAACCATCTGGAAAGACATGAAAAATCTCCCTCTAAGTTATGCATACAACTTTCCACAAAATTCTATATGATCTATCTATAACATCGAATATGGAATTACGTTTACTTACTCGAAATTGAGCATTTTTTCCCCTTTTGAAGCTAGGATTGGAAATCCTATATTATACATATCAATATGATTAAGTATCTGTCTGAAAATCCATGCACCCCCACCCCCCCAAACAAATCAATTCCCTTCTTCTTTTTTAAGAACATTAATATCTATATTTACATATTATTTGTATTAGAATATATTAGATATATATAATTGATTTAAAAATATATGTTTAAGTTTATTAAAAATAAAAAAATTAAAAATATAGAAGGTGAGATTCCCATGGATTTCTCCGAACCCAATAGGGACTCGCGGGGATAGAGTCACTACAAGGAAAAATGATTTTGATGGGTTTTTTTTGGATTTACCGTAGGTTTAAACCCCCGCTAAGTGTTTTACCAGGGGTTGTATGGAGAATGTGAGATTTACCGGGGTTACTAAACCGCGGGTAAGATCACATAATTTAACGGGGGTTAAACCTCCGGTAAATACAACAGTGACCCAGGCAAAAAAGAAGGTACTTACCTGGGGTTAAAACCGCAGGTAATGTCCTCCGTTTTTTTATCTTCCAGCCAATTATAGGTAGCTCTTTTATTAGTTTGGTGAGCTTTTCAACCCTTGCATTATAATATTTGCTACAAATACAATTATATGATAGATATTTTCTTAAATATTACAAAGGTAAATCATACCAATTATATATATAAACTATATTAAAAGTTTTAGAATGCATGAGAAAATATATTAAGATAACTCGACAATTTCTTGAATAAGATGCAGATAAAAAGATAGAATTAATTCTAGTAATAATAGCATTTGATGAAATATAATAACACATCAACATGCAGATAAAATAACACCATACTATGAAATAAGCCACACAAATATAAAAATTTCTATGGAACAATTAAGAATTATATCCACAGCTAAAGGCTTATGATGATCATAACAATTCTCCTAGTTAAATTAGGGGACACCTTGCTTAAAATAAATAAATTACAAAAAAGAGTAGGGATAACTAAAGCATGCTAACTAGCTAAGCTTTAAATAACATTATACTATCTATGAAAAAAATAATATTTTATAGAATCAGTTAAAAGAAAAAGTCTCTCATTGGATTATATATCAGAATCAGACACTGCTTACAGAAACAATTAATATTATTTTTTTGCTATATGTTTGTGTTTCTACTATATATATATATATATATATATACTTCAATTTTTTTACCACTCCATATTGGTAATTGAACACGTGTTTTCATAGTAGACTTCACCTCTCCGTATTTGATAGGAGATGACGAACCGTTGGGGCAAAAAATATATGCTCCAGACGGCTTATCAATTTAGAACATTTAAATCAATAGCTTGGTATAATAATCATAATCAAAGTTTCAAACCACTTATTATCATGATAAAAAAGTATCTTAGGTGAAGGAAAACTAATCAATTAAAATTCTAAGGATAGAAGAAACAAAATCACCTGAGCATTTTGTGTTCTATCATTTCCATACGTATCCATTTCTTCTTCCAAACATTCACGTAGGGCTTCAAAAAGGAGAAGTTCATGCCTGAGAACAAAATGCATATCTGATCAATTTGATCATTAATCAGTGTTATACCATCCTATGTCTACAACTAATACAGCCAATAAGAGAACATACAACAAACGCCAAAGCTTGCTTTTAGCAAGTTCAACTAATCATGAACTGACTGGGGTTCTAAATTGAGTGTCAACATAAATGTCCCTTTTCAACCTTTATCATAGTTCCACCCTTATATTTTTTGTTATTGTATTTCATTAGCCCTGAAGCAAACAGAAAAACACAAAAAAAATGTTTTTCTTCATCACTAAAATGAATCAACCACCTAAAACAGCTACTTCATGTGGCTTCCAGCCACCCTTTTAAGTGCTCCAAGATCAACTAGAAAGACAAATAAAATTACCATGAAATTAAGTAGCTCATGGGGTTTGCTCATCATTTGTGCTACACTGTAGTATGAATGCAAATACACTAGTATTAAAGGCATATCTAGAGCCCATTTCAGCTGTAAAGGTAAAAATACTTTATTTAAAAAACATATGACACAATAGGAAAAGTAGAGAACATCTATAATATATGATCAACAAGCATGTAATATGCTACACTGACAAGTAAATAAATACAAACTCATTTTGAAAGCAGGTCAACTCAGAGTTATAATTTTAGAGTCTCTTTTGGATATGACTCATTATCACCATGTATCACTTTTACCACAGCCAGGTCTCAATCTTAATTAATCTCCTACTTTTGATAGCACTAGCACGAGGGTAAAGGCATTCCTAAGACTACCAATGTAGTCACAACTCACAAGGCCCCAAGGCTCCCTCCTGGTAGTTCAGACTTCAGACAATGACCCTTTGCTCAAGCTCTGATTTGGTGCCTAGGCAAGGGCCTTTGTGGCATGAAAGGTATTAAGTCAAGGGCCATGGTGAATGTTTGATCCCTTTATTCTGAAAGGGTAAAAAGATGTGAAAATCCCAAGAAGCCAGTCATTAAAGTAGTAGTGAGCTTTGATACTAACAAGGGTAATCTTGTCAGTTGGTTTATAAAAGGGGAGTTTCCACTCTTGGTTTCTCTCATTTTTTTAGTTTTATAAATATCAGGAACATTACTGAATCAATGAGCTTTTGACTGGAAGCAGCGACAAGTGCCTCTAACCTCAAGGCAGTGGGCAAGTATAGCACCTTAGGTCCCTTATAGCTTTTTTACTATTGTGAAGTACTAATTCTCCTAGAAGCTAAAGTTGTTAGGTGGAGGCCAAGCATGGCATAAAATGTTCATAGCCAAAACCATAAAAGATGACTTGCACAATTAAGTATATGGAACAGAGAAATTGAATTCAGATAAGCTATATTAAATAAAAATGTTCATTCAGCAAAAAGTGTAAACATATTGTTATATGATGGTGTTGTAAGGCATGACAAATTTTCTGAAAAATAAAATAAGTGTATAAGATAACGTCAACAACAACTGATTGCAGGAAAAAAAGAACATACCCAGGTTATGTTGATGTAGAGTTGTCTTCCTGTTGCATCTACAAACAAGCCACAAACTAATCAGAAACGTAATAACACCATGCAAAACTCTGTCCCATCAATTCAAAAACAAACAGCAAAAGGGAAACAGAAAGTATGGGGGTGAGATAACCTACTGAAACTGCATTAGTAATTAATCGCTGAGGCTTACGAGCTTCTAAGTTGAGAAGGTTGTTCATCCTTGCATCAGATCTGACAACAAATATGCTACCTTTCCTCTCTGAATCATCAAAGAGTGTACACAAAATGAAAGAAACAAGATTTCAGTCAATACACACCCAATAAAAGTACAATACTCAATCAAAGGAAAAGAACCTACATTGGAAAAAATGAAATCCAA
Organism: Sesbania bispinosa; assembly: GCA_026901365.1. Classification (NCBI taxonomy): domain Eukaryota; kingdom Viridiplantae; phylum Streptophyta; class Magnoliopsida; order Fabales; family Fabaceae; genus Sesbania; species Sesbania bispinosa. The sequence continues at coordinate 62,726 of QLOH01001083.1, read as the reverse complement.
ATCCTAGATTTCCTGTTTCTAGAATGTGAATAAACGGCAATGTAACAACATCAATGACCAGCCTAGATGGGGATAAACGGCAATGTGCCATCCAATCACATACCTTGCTTCTTTGTTGATATATTGAGTAAGTTTCCCATCCTTCTGAAAATAAATTAGTTTCAAATATCCTGGGCCTACTTAAAATTTCTGGAAATTAAAATAATAATGTATAAATCAGCAATCAGTTGGAAGAGTTATAAATTTCTTTGTACATTGACAACCATAACACTTACCCAAATGTCAATATAACCGAGCTCATTGACAACAAAGTTTGACAATCTTTGTACATCCTGAGGCTCACGAGTTATAAATTTCTTTGTACATTGACAACCATAACACTTACCCAAATGTCAATATAACCGAGCTCATTGACAACAAAGTTTGACAATCTTTGTACATCCTGAGGCTCACAAACATCACAAGCAATGCCCACCACTTTTGCATGAGAAAGCTTTGTCAGAGATGAGCCAACAGCAGTGGCAACAATAACGAGAAGGTAACCATCCTCGTTCTTTCTGCAGAGAAACTGAAAAGGAACAAACATTCATGAACATAATCAAGAAAACTAGTAATAATATAGAGATACCTAAACATATATTCGTGAATCTAAGTTTTCAAGGTTTGAGAAAGTGAGAATTACCTTGATAATCGACGATGGCAGAGTTAGATGCAAGCAACGGTGGAAACAATGATTCAAGCATCAATTATGAAATTGATATCTGATCGTGGCCGAGATCTAAGGTGGTGGTCCGAGGTACGGCTGGATCTCCTGAGGACGTTCTGGTGGCTGCTCCGGTGCGAAGGCGCGCAGCGGGGGTACCTGCGAAGGCACTCCGACGCTCAAGTTAGCGAGAGGGATAATATGGAGGTAGATCAGGGTTGAAGATTACCTTAGGTAAGTGGGGGTGATCCCCTTATATAGCCATGCTGTGCTGTGGCAAGAGGGGACATGGCAGGTGGAGCAGGTGTGCCTCCGCCGTAATTACCGGCTCCGGCCGTAATTCTCGGCTGCGTGTGTCAGGGCCTCCCAGCTTTATTGGGGACGGCGTGGGGCGCATTAAATGCGATGAGACCTGTTAGATAACCTACGTCTGGCCCGTAGGGATGGTAGGGTCCGAGGTCAATGGTTAGTGAAGGTTCGAGGTTGAGTATGTCGAACCAGGGATTGGTTGATATGTAACCCTCCGATCGGTCTCATGGTTATGACGATTGTCTTGCCCATATGTGGGGGCGTCAGCCGAAGTCCGGATCAGTTGCCCCCCAGCGTGATGGTGAGCGATCGGCTCACCATCGGCGATGCAAGTTACTATGGATTTCGTGTTCGGTTTGATGTGATGTTGTTTTATGGGACGAGGTATGGACGCCTACGGGGGTTCTTTCCGACCTCTCATGTCGCGTCTTGTCGCCTGTCTCTTCGTCTGCGGCCGTCCTGTCGTTAGCAGTTCCTTTTCCTGACCGTTTGGGTATGATGGGGCACGTGGCTGTTGCTGTTTGGAGGCTTTCCCCTTGAGACGTGCGCCCTTAAATGCTCATCATTGTGGAGACGTGCGTTACGCACGTCTCAACTGTCCTTCCTTTTTTGCCCCTTAGGGCTCATGTGAAGTTCCCTGGTTGCCCTTGGGTTAGCGTATTAAACCCTTTTTGTCCCTTCACGAAATGACGGGGTTTCCCCTTCATTTTGCTATTGACCTTTGGTTTGGGGAGTGAAAGGACCCTTTTGTCCTGTGTTTAAATTTATATCAGGAGGGAGGCGTTAACCGCACCCTCCATCTTTCTCATATTTCACCACTTTCCTTCTTCTCTGTCTCCATTTTTCTCTGAATTTCTTTCTCAGGTTTCCTTCATTGCTGCGCTGTGAAGCACGAGTTGTACTTTCTGCTCCGATTTGGAGGGCTTTCCAGGGTGACGGTTTCTCGTGGCACATTTTTTCTTTACGGTGGCTGCTTCATCAAGGAAGGCTCATTTTAGGTCATTTCCAGAATCCGGTGCCGTGCTTCGCCGCATCTCCACCGCTGCTTCTTCACAAAGCTCAGGTACTACTCTCTATCTTCACCATTTCCCTTCCATTTCACGGTGTTTTGGTTTATAATGATGCCCCCTGAGGGAGGGGATGGTGGAGAGGATAGTGGTGACTCTCTGGAGGTGCTTCCTGCACCTCCAGAGTCTTGGCCGACGTCGAAACCTAAGGGGGGGCGGGCGACCGTCCGAACTGTCCGTCGTGCCCTTACTATCCCTTCTATGATCCGCCGTTACGAGAGTGCGGCGACTTTGGCTCGTGAAGAGGTTCGCGGGCTCTCGTCAGCTGAAAGGTCAGCCTTTGTGAGAGACCTTTACGCATCCTCTTCAAAAACCGACTTAGATTCGACTGATGAGGGTGCCGAAGTCTCTAACTTAGGCTCCTTTTATGAAGGTGATAGGTACTGCTACATGGACGCTGCAAGCACCAGCGGAGAAGTTACTAGTCGTGAGATGAGGGTTCAGGACCGTTATGCCTGGGTCGATGCCGAGGTACTCGGGACTGTATCTCGTTATTGTGGGGAGTCCGAGGTGACTCTTCGGGCGAGCTTATCTGTGTTGGACCCAAATTATGAAGAGTTGTATACTGTCTCACCTCCACAGGCCTCGGACCGGGTATGTCACCGCAGGGAGACGAATGTCGGGTTCATGTTCTTGTATGCCTTCGTCGTCCATCGACTGAAGGTGAGGTTGCCATTCTCGGAGTTCGAACGGTCAATTTTGAAGCATTATCGCCTTGCGCCGACCCAACTCCATCCGAATGCCTGAGCGTTTGTCAGGTCATTTGAAGTTCTCTGCAACAACCTGACACTTACGCCGACCGTTCCGCTCTTCTCTCATTTTTTTGACGTTTGTCCGAGGAAGGCTGGGGAAAGAGGATGGGTGAGCTTCCGTGGCCATAATGGCCGACCGCTGTTGACTTTATATGTGGATTCGGCGAAGTCTTCGGGAGTTTCTTTTAAGAGAGATTTTTTTAAGGTTATCCCTTAGGGCGGGGTCCTTCCATTTTGGAGAAGTTCTTGGGAGGAGCAGGAGCCGACCTTTAGTATCTATTGGGACAGTCGTCATTACGACTGGGGTCCGAAGACGTATGCTACAACGTACGAGCGACTGACTCCTTCTGAGCAAGAGGCGTTCTACCTCCTCCAAGAAGCTATTAAGGAGAGAGGTGGCAAGCGTTTTTCATCCCGACTGTTAATAGATACGTTGCCCGGCCAGCTGACGGTGGCCTTAGGTCGGTTGGGGCATTATTCTATTTGTCTTATGTTTTTCTTTCTGGATCTATCACTTATGTTTTGCTTTCTGTTGCAGAGGAAGAACAGATGAAGATTTCTGATCTTTTGAAGAAGGCCAAGGCCATTGGGGTCGATGACCCGAAGGCAAAGGATTCCAAGAAGAGGAAGGTCGTTGAGGGGTCAGCCACATCACTTTCTAACAGCCAGAGTTTGCCTCTTCCTCAATCGGCCGTGGGGTCCTTAAAAATTTTGGATCTTCAGGCCGATCGTGCACCTGCTCAGGTGGAGGGCGATCGGAAGAAGAAGAAAAGTAGGGCCATTACAGTAAAGTCCCCCGAGGGTCCTAAGTCCGATGGGGGATCTTCGTCCGGGGTTCCAGTGCTAACCAAGGCAGTGATCTTTAAAGACAGTTTTACCCCAGACCATCCTTCTGTGGCCTCCCAATTTTACACGGAAGAGATCCGGCAGAAGTTTGTGAAGGGGGAATTTGACATTGATGCGGTCGTCCGGGATGCCCAGGTCACGTATCTTCAACAGATTAGCATGCTCAGTTTATTGAGAAGGACATGGTCCCCGCGGCTAGGAGGGCAAAAGAACAGTATGAGAAGGCCTTGAAGGCTTCTACGTCGGCCTCTGAGGAGTTTTCCAAGTTGAAGACCGAGAAGGAGGCCCTCACGGTTCAGTTGGGGACCGTGGGGAAGGAGAAACAAGATCTGGAAAAGAAGGTAGCGAGCCTTGCAAGGTCCTGGAGGCGGCCGAGGAAAAAGGGAAGGAGGATCTGAGGAAGCAGAAGGAAGAGCATGATGTCGAGGTTGCTGAGCTTAAGAGGAAACTGGAAGTGGCTGTGGAGGGGGAGCGTCAAGCGGTTGCTGATACGCTGAAATATGTGGAAAAGGCTTTTGATGTCGCCATTGAGCAGGTGAAGGCTCGTAACCTAGCCTACAATCTTGACCTTCGAAGCCTTTCCTATGAGTACGAGGTTGTCAATGGTGTCGTCGTTGTGGACGATGGGAAGGGAAACAAGACCGAGGTTCCACCAAAGGGTCTTCCCTCGGCGACCGGTGCTCAGACTGATGCTTAAAGCCTCTTTTTTTTTAGGACTGCATACCTTGCTGATTTCCTTCCCTTTGGCCATGTTTTGTAATGACAATTTGAATTTTAGTTTTGTCCAGAATCTACTAAACTTGTCTATTCCTTCTATTGCGTCTTGATTGGTTTAGTTATCTGCTTGTCTTAGTGTGGTTTGTTCGTTGAGGCAACGTGCCTCGAATTTTGTATATTTGTTCATTCGTGTGATCAATCGCGTGGCATCGTGCCTTTGCATATTTTTGCTTGGTCGTTTTTCTTTTACGCCCTGTTAATACTGAAAGCCTCGGCTTTTAGGCTGTTGCCTGTTCGACCACTTTTTATTAGGGAACCTCGGTTTTCAGGCCGTGGTTTCCTTTTTTAATATATAGAACCTCGGTTTTCGGGTCGTGGTTTGCTTTTGCTCTTGGGAGTTCTGTGTAGGTAGATGCCTCGACCAATTAATTGAAAAGGCGAATTAGTTTTACAACGATCGGATCGTAGTTGATAAAGGTACTTAGCTGAAATACATTCGTAAATTGTGGGCATTCCAGTGTCGAGGGATGTCGTCACCTCCAAGTGTTTCTAAGCGGTATGCTCCTTTCCCTGTTGAAGTAGTAATGCGATAAGGTCCTTCCCAGTTGGGTGCTAGCTTTCCTTGCTGCGCATTCTTTCCTCCGATGTCAGCCCTTCGTAGGACGAGGTCTCCGACCTTGAATTTCCTTTTAATCACTTTTTTGTTGTATTTCGCCGCTGCTCTCATTTTGGTCGCCTCTTCTCGGACATGAGCTATGGCTCGTCGTTCCTCCAAGAAATCTAACTCTTCTCTGAGTAGGTGATCATTGTTGTCTTCATCATGGGTGCTGGTTCTCCAAGTAGGCTCTCCTATCTCGACTGGAATAACGGCCTCGGCCCCGTGAGCTAATCGGAAAGGAGTTTTCTCCGGTGGACGAGTGTGGGGTTGTCCGGTACGCCCAGAGGACGTGGTCTAGCTGTTCTGCCCACCTTCCCTTTAACTCGTCCAGCCTCTTCTTTAGTCCTCGCAGAATGACACGGTTTGCTGACTCGCCCTGCCCATTTGTCTGTGGGTGTTCCACCGATGTGAAGTGTTGTTTTATTTTCAACCCCTCTAGTAGTTCTCTGAAGCCTTTGTCTGTGAACTGAGTGCCGTTATCGGTGACCACTGCCTTTGGGATCCCATATCGGCTGATGATACTTCTGTAGAAGAACTTCTGAATCCGAGCAGAGGTGATGGTTGCCAGGGGCTGAGCCTCGATCCATTTGGTGAAATGGTCAATAGCCACAATCAGGAATTTCACCTGACCTAGTGCTGGGGGAAAAGGTCCGAGAATGTCCATTCCCCATCTGAAGAAGGGCCATGGGGTTGAGGTGGTGGACATCTCCTCTACTGGGGTGTTGTGAAAATCTGCATGTCTCTGGCAGGGATCACATTTTTGGACGTGATCCGCTACATCCTTCTCCATTGTTGGCCAATAATAGCCGGCCCTTAATGCCTTCTTAGCCAACGAGCGTCCTCCGAGGTGCTGACCGCAACTTCCTTCATGAATTTCTGCCAAGACATAGCTTGCCTCATTGGGGGACAGACATTTGAGCATGGGGCATGAGAAGCCTTTTTTGTAGAGGCGATTGTCAACCAGCGTGTACCAAGCCGAGGTTCGCTCGATCCTTTTTGCTTCTCTTCGCTCTTTCGGCAGGGTCCCGGTTCGCAAGTAGGTCACAATCGGGCTCATCCAGCAGGGGTCTTGGTCAATCTGCATGATTTGCTTCCTTTCATTGATACTTGGTTCAGCAAGTGTTTCCTGAATCACTGATCTGTTGTTCCCGGCTTTCTTAGTACTTGTTAGTCTTGATAGTACGTCGGCCCTGGTATTCTGTTCCCTCGGCACATGTCGAAATTCGATCATCTTGAAAGCTTCGGATATCTCTTTGACCTTGTTCAGGTATTGCTGTAGGATGGGTTCACGAGCTTGGTATTCTCCATTAACCTGGGAGATCATGAGCTGAGAGTCACTGCACAAGATAACTGCTTCGACTCCGAGGTCTTTGGCAAGGCTTAATCCTGCCAGACAGGCTTCATACTCGGCTTGGTTGTTCGAGGTTTTGAACTCGAATTTAAGTGATTGTTCAATGGTCACCCCGGTGTTGTCTTCCAATACCACTCCCGCTCCAGCTCCTTGGTATTTGACGATCCGTCCACATATATGGTCCATGTGACCCGAGATTTGTCCTTCTGATTCTCCGTCATCTCTAGGATGAAATCGGACAGGACTTGCGCCTTGATAGCTGCTCGTGGTTCATAGGAAATGTCATGTTCTGAAAGCTCGATCGCCCAGGTGATCATCCGGCCGGCTAGGTCGGGTTTGTGTAGGATTGACCTGATGGGTAGGTCTGTTCTGACTGTGATGGGATGGGCTTGAAAGTATGGTCGGAGGCGTCGTGCAGCTGAGATGATTGCAAATGCCGCTTTCTCCAATTTCTGGTACCTAAGTTCTGGTCCTTGAAGGCTTTTGCTTGTGAAGTACACTGGGCTTTGGTTGCCTTCTGATTCTTTTACTATAACAGAGTTGATGGCCTCTTCTCCTACCGACAGGTACAGGTACAGTCTTTCCCCAGGGTGGGGCTTCACCAAAATCGGTGGTTTAGTTAGAGAGACTTTAAAGCCTTGAAAAGCCTCTTCATACGCAGGGCTCCAGTCGAACTGTTGTCCTTTCTTCAAGAGTTGATAAAAGGGAAGTGATTTGTGTGCCGATCGGGCAAGGAAACGGGTTAGGGCTGCTATTCTCCCTGTCAGTTGTTGTACTTCTTTCACCGACGTTGGGCTTTTCATCTCTAGGATGGCTTTGCACTTCTCTGGGTTAGCTTCTATTCCTCTGCTCGTCAGCATGTATCCGAGAAATTGACCGGCTGGAACTCCGAAAGTGCATTTGAGGGGATTTAACCTCATGTTATGTTTTCTCAGTCGCTGGAAGACCTTCTCTTAGTCGGCTACAGGATCTGCCCCTTCTGGGGTTTTTACGATGATGTCATCTACGTACACCTCTACGACCTCCCCGATCAGTCCTTCGAATACTTTTGTCATCATCCTCTGGTACGTTGCCCCGACGTTTTTTAGGTCGAATGGCATCATGGTGTAGCAGTAGGTTCCATTGTCCGTAAGGAATGCCGTTTTTTCCTCGTCATGAACGTACATGGGAATTTGGTTATAACCAGAGTAGGCATCCATGAACGAAAGGAAACGGTAGCCAGAGGAGTCGCCTACTAACCTGTCAATGTTTGGCAAAGGGAATGGGTCCTTTGGGCATGCTTTGTTGAGGTCGGTGTAATCCACGCACATTCTCCATTTGCCGCTCGATTTTTTGACCAGGACGACGTTGGCCAGCCAGGTTATATACCGAATTTCTCTGATGAACCCTGCCTTTAGCAACTCGGCCGTCTGTTCCTTAATCGCTTGTTGCCTTTCTGGTCCCATTCTCCTTTTCTTCTGGGCAACCGGCTTCAACCGGGGGTCGACCGACAACTTGTGGCAGCAGAAATTCGGGTCGATTCCCGGCATGTCGGCTGCTGTCCATGCGAACAAGTCGACATTGTCCATTAGAAGCTTCTTCCATCCGGTTCTTGAATTCTGGTGGGAGGTGACTTCCCATCTTGGTGTTTTGCCCCTTTTCTTTCCCGACGTTTATCGGGACAGTTTCTCCCTCTGGGGAAGGTCGTTCCGCTCCTCGGCCTTCTTCCCCGGAGTCAACCCTCGGATCTAGATCAACGAGGGAAACATTGTGTCTTGCCTGGGCGGGACGGGGGTTTCGCACTTGGTGGGGGGTTTCTCTTCAAGCTTAGGTTGTAGCAACTCCTTGCCATCTGCTGGTCTCCCCTGACTGTTGTCACTATCCCATCTCTTGTAGGGAACTTCATTGAGAGGTGCAAAGTGGAAACTACTACTCCCATCGCATTGAGGCTTGGTCTCCCCATTATGGCATTGTATGAGCTCTTACACGGGACCACAATGAACTTAGTTTTGATTGTCTTGCTTCCTTCCTTACCTGTCAGAGTGACAAGTGCTTCCATGTAGCTGAGGGGCTGAATACGATTGCCTGAGAAGCTGACAAGGTCACTGTCATAGGGTAACAGGTCACTCCAACTGATCCCCATCTGTTCGAAGCAGTTCTCATAGACGATGTTGGCCGAGCTTCCCTAGTCTATTAACACTCTTTTTACCTCGGCGTTGGCGATTACTGCGGTGATCACCATCGGGTCGTCGTGTCCGGGCACGGTGTCCCCGAAGTCGCTGCTGTCAAATATGATGGTTGGGGTTGGAGGGGGCTTTCCATGTCGGCGGGATCTGCGGTGGTCGTCTTCCACGTGTTGTACCTCTTTTAACGCCCTTTTCCTGGAATTGGACGAGCTTCCGCCACCTCCAAAGCCTCATGCAATTATGTTGATGGTGATCCGAGGTTGGGGTTGGTCCCGATCCTTCCGCAGAGTGTCGTCCCGAGGCTTCTTGTCCGACGCCCCACGACTTCTTGGTGATCGGGAACGGTGTCGTCTCCTTTCATGCCCAGGGGGGAGTATCGGTCTCGCCGCCGCTCGCCTTGTTCGCGGTTGCTCCACACGGGTTTGTCTCTTCTTACATACCGTCCCAGATTTCCCTCTCGGATTAGTTGTTCGATGGCATCTTTGAGCTGGTAACAATCATCAGTATCATGTCCATGGCCTTTATGGAAGGCGCAATATCGGTTCTTGTCTCCCTGGGGTGATTTGATAGGTGGGGGGCGCTTCACTTCAGCTAACTCTGCATTGTGTACCTCCTGCCAAATCCTGGAAAGACTACTGTTGAGAGGGGTGTAATTATCCTCGTAGAGCCCCCTGAACTTTTTCCTTCCTTCTTTCCTTTCCTTTCTGCTCCTTTCTTCTTTTTCAGGTGCTTGGCCTTCTTTCGGGGTTACTGACTTGCTCGTCCCTTCCAGATGCAGTTCCTCATTTATGAATTGGGCCGCTCGTTCCCTAAAGGTCGTCATGTTGTGAACTTGGATTCTTCTGAGTGAAATGTCAAGGGGCGTTCCTTTGCGCAACGCTTCGACTGCGCAATGTAGTTGCACTTCATCTGCGACATTGGGCGTAAGGGCTACCTCCTTGTAGAAACGGGCCAAGAAATCTCGCAACATCTCGGACTCCCCCTGCTTGACCTTCGCAAGAGTGTGGGAATCTCGGGGTATCTGGTTGGCCATACTGAACCTCTTAGCGAATGCTGCCGCGAGGTCGTCCCATTTGTCCACCGAGTTCTGGGGGAGTGTTCTGAACCAAGTCAAGGCCTCTTCGTCCAACGTTCAAGAGAAGCTTCTGCACATGATGTCTTCTTGGGCGCCTAAGAACAGCATTTCGTTGAAGAATCGGTCTAGGTGTCGGCCCGGGTCGGTCTCTCCAGTATACAAACTGATGGTGCTGAAGGGACGGATGAAACGATCGGGTATCTCGACCTGGGCAAGTCTCGCCGTGAAAGGGTGTGTTAAGGGCTGATGCAAAGTTATAAGATTCGGGATTCCTGATGCTGTGACCGCAAACGTGGCCGTGATGGGCGTTCCAGCAACTGCTACCGGGGTTGCCTGGGGCATGACCGGGGCGACAGTCGGGTTTGCTTGTACTGCAACTGGGGTGGCTTGTGCTTCGCCCTCTACTTCCTTGATCGGACGGGGGGTGACGGCTTTTGGTGTTTCTTCCTGGTCCTTTCTGGCCGATGCTCCATGGGTGTCGGCGCGCACTGAGGGAGTTCCACGTCGGCTACGTCCGTGCGTCCGGCTCATCCGCTCGGTGTGATATTCGGACGACGAGATTTCGACCGACGAGGGTTCAGTGGAAGTATAACTTGACTCCTGGGATGGCAGGTCCCTGGTGTGGTACGTCCTTCTGGAGGTGGTACTCCTTCTACTCACTTCTCTCCGGCGGGATTTCCTTCGTGGCGCGGCAGGGAGCAGGGATTCAAGGTATTTGATCCTTCTCTCTAGTTCTTTCACAGTTCTATCCTTCTTCTTTCTCTTTGGGGGGGGGAGAGGGTCTCCTCCCTACTGCCGGAAATGGCTTCCTACTTTCTTCTGGCTCTCCTGGAGTGTCTCTTTCTCCTGGTGATGTCTCCGGGAGGCTTTAAATGGTAACTCTCATATGACCCACTGGTATGCGCAGATGAGGGTGGTTCCTGGGGGGTAGCTCTCAAGGTGTGACGGGGGTCCGTCGTTACCCTCCACTCCTGTCTCTGGTGCAGCTCTGGTGAGTTGCGGTGGCTGGTTGTTAGTGGTTGCGTCCATCCTTGGTTCTTCGTGGTATAAACCTTGATCTCAGTGCAGGTGGTGGAGTTGGTGGGGTTTCTTTTACCAGATTCCCACAGACGACCCAAATGATCGTGGCCGAGATCTAAGGTGGTGGTCCGAGGTACGGCTGGATCTCCTGAGGACGTTCTGGTGGCTGCTCCGGTGCGGAGGCGCGTGGCGGGTGTACCTGCGAAGGCACTCTGACACTCAAGTTAGCGAGAGGGATAATATGGAGGTAGATCAGGGTTGAAGATTACCTTAGGTAAGTGGGGGTGATCCCCTTATATAGCCATGTTGTGCTGTGGTAGGAGGGGACATGGCGGGTAGAGCAGGTGTGCCTCCGCCGTAATTACCGGCTCCAGCCGTAATTCCCGACTGCGTGTGTCAGGGCCTCCCAGCTTTATTGGGGACGGCGTGGGGCGCATTAAATGCGATGAGACCTGTTAGGTGACCTGTGTCTGGCCCGTAGGGATGGTAGGGTCCGAGGTCAATGATTAGTGAAGGTTCGAGGTTGAGTATGTCGAACCAGGGATTGGTTGATATGTAACCCTCCGATCGGTCTCATGGTTATGACGATTGTCTTGCCCATATGTGGGGGCGTCGGCCGAAGTCCGGATCAATATCCTAATCCCAAAATCAAATCACTGAAAGTGAACGAGCAAAGACTGAACCTATAGAGATCAAATGTAGATCCAGAATTCATTTCCTTAGGTTTTGAAGTTCTGTGATGCTCCAATAGATTCATTTTTCCTAATTTTTACACTCTTCCTATTTTGTTCGGATGGAAATAAAGAACGGAAACAATTTAGGGGGAAAATGACATCAAATCCCAAATAGACACATAGAGCTTACTCTCAATCACGGTGGTGATGGAGCGCTACTGTCGGCGACGGGTGCAAAGAGGCTATACAACGGGTTGTACGATTGAAGCGCTACTACTGATGACGGAAAGTGAAAAGAGGCTGCCGGCGAGCGACGGAGCTTTGCGAGGTGACTTGCGCGATGAGCATAGGGTGCTACATGACAGAGTGAAGAGAAACGATAGGGCAAAGGAATTAGATCAAGAAACTTGTTTAGTAAAGAAAAAAAAAAAGAAGACTATATTTTTTTAATTTAATACTTTAAAAATAAGAAAAAAAATCTTAAACACATTTAAAACCCCAACTAAACAACCCAAACCGCCGGGAATTCTATCTAATTAATCATGGTTGACAACCGACACAAAACACCCGTGGGTAATCCAGATTGTTTGGTTTTACTGGGGGTTGTAGCAACCCTCGTTAAATAACTGTAGGTAAATTATGTTTTTTTGTAGTGAGTTGGGCTTCATAATTTCATATATGCTCTCTTTAAACCTGAATCGAAACCCACTCTGACTTTTATGGGAGCGGGGATGAGAAGAACAAAATCCGCCCCTGCCCCTTTGCCATACCTAGCTTGCACATGTTAAAAAATTTGATTTAAATATGTCAAAAACATATATACATATATTTGAATATACCTATAGGTATAAGTCTTTTATGTAAGACAACCTACTCATGTATTTAAATCAGGGCCAACCCAACCCCAAGGCCAGTAAGATCGTCACTTTAGGCCCCCAAAAAATACTCTTTAATTTAAGCCCCAAAAAAATTATTTGCTATTAATATTTTAAAAAAAAAATTTATTATTTAGTAAATAATATTAAATTATTAGGAATAAATTTTTTCTTTTTGAAACAAAAGGCCAGGGCTCTCTCTTCTCATAAATAATTATTATTAATAGATTCTAACATTATTCTCATTATCTACTTTATGTCTTTTTTTTTTACTTTTTTATTCGGTATGTGTTATTGTTTCTAAATTATTTATATTCATTCATATATAAAGGCCCTGTGATAAAATTTGCTTTAGGCCCAAAGAAACGTTAGGTCGGTCCTAATTTAAATAAACTAGAAAGTATATAATTATAAGACATTATAATAAAAATCTTTATAATAACGATACCAATATAAAAAATATAACTATTTTATTTATATTTTTTAAAATAGATCAACCTAACATGCTTAAAACATTTTATGAAATATCTGAAATATGATTTATTTAACTATATAATCTTTTAAAAAAAGTCTTGTTTAATTTTGATCTATTTATTTGACCTAGCCTGATATAGAGGATAGACCGTAGGTCTCACCGTGTAATGGCTTAAGTTATTTTCACCCCTAATTTGCACTAGTGAATTGTGACTTTCTAGTATTTGAAGAATACAATTTTGGTAGAAAAATCACAAATTGTTGAGAATGGTGCAATAAAGTTATGCTAGTAAAAAAGTCTTTAATATCTTTTGAATTTCATTTTGGCATCCTATAGCCCCTCTACAATTTTGTTTTCCCTGTTTTGATTATGTAAACTAGTTAGAATTTCTCATAGAATGAATAAAAAGAAGAATTTCTCATAGAAGAGTTTATTTTTTTTTGTCAGAAAATATTTAATTTTCTTGTGCTTTAATTATTATAAAACCACGATCATGAACAATAATTGAACGCTATGATTGATTTGCCGTTTGTCCGATTACAGATACAATAGCATAGCAGACTAGCAGTATCAAAATACCTTGTCATCTTTTTGTTAAATTTAGCAACAATAGAACCCCAAGGAATTGGTCGAGTGGAGTAAGATAGAGTTTCGAATCTGACAGGTCGCAGGTTCGAACCCTCACTCGTCTCCTTGGGGTGAGATAAAATGTAAGTTCCTCTGTAAGTGCTCTTTGAGCCCGGAGGCATTCCTTGCCTTGACTGGGGCACCATCCCCTCACCCTAAATTTAACTTTACCAAAAAAAAAAAATTAGCAATAATAGCAAACCTTTTTTATCTTAAAATTATATATATAAACGTGGGAGTTTAGAGCCGGTAAAATTCGTTAGCTCAATCAAGCCGACGCACAAAAACACACAACAAATATAGGATTCGGGTTTTTATTTTAAAAATCTAAAAATTTTTTGGGGGTTTTTTAACCCGACCTAATAAAGCCTATTATCCAGAAAAAAAAACTTGCAAAAAGGTCGGGTAGCCCGTAAAAAATCGAACTACCCTAAAAAAGCTCACCAAAATATCGGGCTAGGGCACTTATTTTAAAAGTCCGAATGACTTTCGGGTTTTTTAACCCATCCCGATAAAGTTCGCTATCCACATCAGTTCAAATCAGGTAACCTGAATTGCTAACTGGAGTTAAATATCAAACGGTGATTAATCACAATGAAAATAGATCATGATCCCAAGCAAACTTTACTCCGATCCGAGGATTAAACTCATTGCTTTGACGGTGGGAATTTGCGGTTAATAACTAAAAATACGGGAGAAGAAAATAAGTGGGGATTCTATGAAAAATTGTTAACATTTATTATTATTTTGAAAAAAAGATGACAGGTGATGTAAAAAATTATTGAGAGAATACTTTCTCATTAGAAATATCATTTGTATATAGCATCCATCAAACCATTTCAAACCTTATAGTCCTACATCCACCTTTCTGCAAAAATATCTCTAAGAAAGAATGTTCTGAAACATGTTATCCTTACTCAAGCCTGCCCTGCCTTTAGTTAGCCGCATCACATGCATTTGTCCTTTTTCAGCCATTTTCTTGTTGGAAACTTGGATGGTGGTATTTGTTTATTATCCGTTCCATTTTTCTGGGCCCCAAAGTTATTTTTTTTTTACCATACAAAATTATTTTGAATTATTCAATATATTTACAATCGCCTGTTAGAGTAATTCAGTGGGACTTTTCCATAGAAAAGAAAAGTAGGGCCTTTTCTCTAGAATATTGTGACAAAACATTGTTGAACAGAAAAAAAAAAATCCTCATTGAGAATGAAAAAGATTTCATTCAATTCAATACTGAAAATGTACAATCTACATTCTATTTATACAACAAAATGCAAAAGAAAAATAACCAACTAACATCCAGCTAAGCTACCTGAAAGTAATTAACTACCAACAAATAACAGAAAGAAAATAGCTAATCAACAAACTTCTAATAGAACTAGTTAATAAACTTCTAACAGAACTAGTTAATTTAGTTACTGATAGCACCCCCCTCAAGCTGGAATGCATAAATCTATCATTCCAAGCTTGGAAACAAAGGACTAGAATAGATGAGGAATCAATGGCTTGATGAGAATGTTAGCAAGTTGCTCCTTAGTTGAAATAGGCAATAAATGAATAAGGCCAGAGTGAATCTTCTCCCTCACTGTGTGACAATCAATTTCAATGTGCTTGGTCCTTTCTTGGAAGACAGGATTAGCTGCAATGTAGAGGGCAGACTGATTATCACAATATAACTTAATAGGAGAAATGTTTGACAATCCAAAATCAGCCAGAAGATAAGACAAGCAAGTTCTAAGGCTCTATAGGCCTATACTCAGCTTTTGAAGAAGAACTAGACACCATAGATTGTTTTTTACTCTTCCAGGAAATTAGTGAGCTACCCACGAAAAAAATAGAAGCCTCAAATAGATATCCTTGTGTTTGGGCAAGCCCCCCAATCTGAGTCACTATATCCAGTGAGTTTCAAATCCAAGTCAGCAGCAAAGAAAAGCCATTTAGCAGGACTTTGCTTAATGTATTTGAGTACCTGAAGAGCAACTCTATAGTGGGCATTGGTAGGCTTATCCAAATACTGACTTAATCTTCCCACTACATAGGAAATGTCTAGTCTAGTGTTGGTTAGATAAATAAGTCTGCCTAACAGTCTTCTGTGGGTTGTAACATCTAAAAAGGCATTTGTAGAATCTTGTTGGATTTTTATAGCGTGATCCATGGGGCTGATATAGGGTTTGGAACCTAAGAATCCTACATCCTGAAGTAATTTCAAAGCATATTTCCTTTTACACAAGTTGATCCCTGCAGTTGTCCTTCTAACGTCCAAACCCAAAAAATAGCTTAAAAAAACCAAGATCTTTAATGCTGAATTTTTCATCAAGGATATGTTTAATGTGAACAGTTTCGCTATGTTTTGTGCCTCCCACATTTAAATCATCCACATATACTAAGATAACAGTGAATCTTGTGCTGATGATCTCTTGGTAAAGAGAGAATAATCAACTTTTGGTTGCTTGTAACCTGAATCCAACAAGGTCTCAGTCAACTTAATGTTCCACTGTTTGCTGGCTTGTTATCAGTAACTAAATTAACTAGTTATGTTAGAAGTTTATTAACTAGTTATGTTAGAAGTTTGTTGATAATTGTTTTCTTTCTGTTATCTGTTAGTAGTTACTTTTAGGTAGCTTAGCTAGATGTTAGTTGGTTATTTCTCTTTCTCCTTCTTTAAGATCATTCCATGCTTCACAAGTTTTTTGCATCCACAAAACACTCTGAATTATTGAAGAATACAGAGAATGATGAATCCAAGATAGAACCATTGTATTGCATCGAACCCAAGCCAAATACAATGGATCTCCCACTGCAGGTTTTGGTAAAGAACCATCAACAAACCGTATCTTATTTTTTTTATTCAAGAGCCATAGCCATATCTCGACACCAAGAGTGATAGTTTTCTTCCATCAATGGAGCTGAAACCAGAACTGTTGCAGGATTTTCATTTGCATGCAAATAAAATAGACTCAAAGGATTTGTGATCTGAGTTGCCAAGAATTCACAGAAAAAAGATCACAAAGAACAAGAAAGGAAGAAGATCAAAGAATCATAATTGCATAACAGAGCCCCTAGGAAAGGAGCTCTGATACCATGTGACAAAACATGGTTGAACAAAAAAAGGAATCCTTGAGAGAAAGAGAATTGGAGAATGAAAAGAATTTTATTCAATTCAAAATACTGAAAATGTACAATCTACATTCTATTTATACAACAGAAGGCAAAAGAGAAATAACCAACTAACATCCAGCTAGGCTACCTGAAAGTAACTACCAACGGATAACAAAAAGAAAACAACTACAAACAAACTTCTAACAGAACAACTATCAACAAACTTCTAATAGAACTAGTGAATAAACTTCTAACAGAACTAGTTAATTTAGTTGTTGATAACAAATATTACTCATTTACATTTCATTATTCTTTTGAATTTAATTAAGAATTTAAAAGTTATACACTCAGCAGCGGAACTTGAATTTTAATACACACACATATATATATAATATCATTGGTTTAATTACATTTTTTATCCATCTAATTTAGAATATATGAAATTTTGTTCCTTCAGGTTTTTTAATAAATTAAATCTATAAATTTTTAGAATTAAACAAACTAGGTCCCTTATCAATTGTCTTCTACCTAAAACCCTTAACCTCAAGTTTTTATTTTCAATCCAAATATTTAATAGTTCATGATAAATTTGAGAGCTGAAATAATTTTAAAGGTTCACAAGTAAAAATTTTAACAAAAATTTAGTAAAATTTGAAGGATTTTGTAGGTGAAATTAAGATTTAAAGAAGACAAAAATTTGAGATTTTTAATTTAGGTAAATTTTGATATTTTGATTGATGAGTTTTGAAATTAATACTATTCAAAATGATTTAATCAATTCAATTTGTGAAGATGTTAAGTAGAAGGTGATTATTTGAGGGTTTTAGATACAAAACAATTGTTAGAGAGACCAAATTTGCCTAATTTTAAAAGTAGAGGAATTTAATTTGCTCAAATATATTTGAGAGGGGATAAAAATACACATAATCAAAACAAAAGAATCAAAATTAAAATTAAGTCTTATAGAGTAATATTAAAACAAACTTAACCATTAAAATAATATTTAGACAGATAAAATGATCCTCAATTGAATAAATATTGTAAACTAACTTTAAAAATTACTTGAGATATTATGAGAAATTGTGTGGCCGAAAACTAAAAGTAGAAATATTTTTAATAATTAGATGAGTGTGTCTACACACACACACACACACACATATATATAATTGAAAAAAGTTTGGGGAGCCATGGCTCCCCCTGTCCCAATGAAGGTCTATTGTTGTACACATTATCAGTATAAAAAAACTTTACATTGTCATCCAATTATATATTACCACTTCTTTTAATGAATTTAATATTATACGATGTGTCATATTTATTAAATGATGTAGTAATACATCATTGAATGTCAGTGTAAAATTTTGGGTCTTACTACGGGTATTCTAAGGGCACTGGTTAATGAACCAGTATATACAAAATTTTTATTGAATAATACGACATTGATTATATTTGTAACATTAAATGCTACTATTGACTCAACAACATAGTAGTTGTAATCGTAAAATGACTAACAACAAACTAGTTGTGTGAACAACTAACAAGTCAACCATAATGATTCTTAATAGACAACTGACTTGAGGAAAGGACTATGTTCCACAATCGGGTTCCTAGTATACTCTGAAGAGCTTTTTGAAGTCATATAAAGCAATGAACTAAGCTAACACTACTCCTAGCAAAATTTCAGTAAGGAATTGCAATAAAAGGATGAATTAATAAATGAAAAAATTATAAAGGAAATGACAATAAATATTGGAAAATAGCTAGAAAAAGTGTAAACTCATAATGATAAATCAAATGTGTCTATAATTATGATTTTTGTTCTTATTTAAACAATTTTGCTGTTTACATGATGCTAAGTTCACTACTCCAATTTCCTAAATTTGTGGGTAACTTTTAGCATCCACTTTCTCACTTTCATCCCACTCGGGTGTCGATTGACTAATCATCATTGAGCTTTTCTAAATCCAAATGTTGTTGATGAATTTCGAATGATAAAATCCTAACGCAATAACTTATTCAGGCCCACTAGTTATCGATTACGGTTGATGTGCCTCAGCTAATAAGATCCAACCAAATAACTCATTTAGGCCCAATAGCTATACCATGTTCTACTAGCCATTACCAGCCCAACTACTTTGCTTGCAACTAATTATTTCAGCACCAACAAATTGCCCCCCTTGTGTACTGGTCTAGTGGTAATTTAAAATTTCAAAGGCTAAACCAACACAAAAAACTTATCAGTTAAGTTACATTTAACTATTTAAATTTCTAAAGCTAATTTCCTAGATTTCTTATCTTTTGCAATCTTTACAACCAAAACCTTTCATTTTTGCTCTATAAGATTTCACCCAGCGTCCTTCATCTTCATCCTTTACTAACCCTAGCCATTGATTTTTTATCTTTTACTCAACAATCATGTCTTCTGCTTCTAATTCTCAAAATCACGACCATTCTTACAGTGGTGATGACTCAGAACCTTCAACCTGGGATTTCTCTAAGTCCATGGTGTCTCCTCTTACCCACATTTCTAATACAACATTTGCAGCCACAACCTTAATACGACAAACGACTACATTGTTGTCGTTAAGCTTTTGTCTTTGTGACGTGACTAAAGGTCAAGAGGTTATAAACAATTTTCTACTTCCTGAGCACACTCCCCTTTCCATTTGCTATGATTGGCTATCCTTAGGGTTGTCCAAAATTTTATTTCAGACCGCAACCCGCCCAACACGATTTGAAAAAAAGTTAATTGGGTGGGTTCAATTAGGTATGCAGTTAAAGAAAAATGATTTTACGCAGGTTTAATTGGTCGGGCTTGGGTGAAAACAATCACCCATCAAAAACTGACCCAACCGATAAATAAGATGAGACGGACGGGTTTTAGGCCAGACCAATTTTTACAAGTCCACCAAATAGGTGTGTCTCATAAGCCTAGCAATAAATTCTTCATTTCCCATTTCTTAATCATAAAGCAGACGCCTCACCCCTCTCTTCCCTCATTCTCAATTTCTCACCTTCCTCTCTTTCTGTCCTCATTTGTTCGCTTCGTAGACCTTAGTACTTCCTTCTCTCAACACTCAACCCCTCACGCTCTAGATCTATGGTCATTTTTTCTTCTCCAACAAATATTTAGTGGCCTGATGCGCCATCTTTGCCCAGCATGTTTGGAGAGGTGGCGATAGCGAGGCGGAAATGGTGCGATGATAGCGGTCACCGCAACGGGTGAAGTGCACCTTCTCTCCCTTTATCTCTGTCGCCTATCAGATGCCCTCCCCCACCATATATGTAGAGAGCCAAGACGGTTGTGCACCGAGAGGCGATGACCACTTCCTTCCCTATTTTTCTGCTTTTTTTTTTCTTTTATTCTTACTCTTTGTTTCTATTCCTGTTTGGACTGTGTAACTAAGACATGTAACAAAAGTAGTGATGGGGGAGGAGTGCAACAAGGGAAGTGCACAGGTGGTAATGGAATATATTTCTGATTTTTTTTTAATTTTGATATTGTAATTTGTAAAGTATTTTTTTGTATTTTTCTGTTGTGATAACTAATAATTTTCTCTATAATTTGTAATAATTTTTTTTGTTTCTGAATTTTTGTAACCTATCTATTTCTGTAATAATTTTTTTCTTTGATGTAATCTATAATATTTTTTTGTTATAATCAGTAACAAACATAAATACAAAAAAATTAAAAAATCTGCATTTTTATTCCAATTTTTGTTGGGCCCAAAAATTTAAATCAGCCCTAAACCGAATCTACCCACCTGGTCACACCCGATGTATATTCACCCGATACCCGACCTCACCGAATACACTTGTGGTCGGAAATGGACTAGTATATACATATATTCAATTTTCAACGGTTGAGATTTATTAGACCCGAACTCGACCGCTGGACAGCCCCGATTATCCCTTTCCAACTTCCCAAATAATTTGAGAACTTGGCCTATTCAGCTGTCACAATACTCACAATACTGCTCTTAGCTACTAGAATAAAAAATAGCCTTAGGCTTTGTTAATCTACAAAATAAAATAATTTTAAACTAAAAAATAATATGATTAAAGTAATACATTTGAAAAAAAATCTAACCTTATAATTTCCCAAAAATATTTTTTTATGTATTAAATAAATTTGTAATTTTTTTTATGTTATTTTTCATTTATAAATTAAATTATTTCATCAAATACTTATAATTCTATATATTTTTTCCGGATAATAGCCTAGAAATTGAAGGAGGAGGTATAATCCATTTTTTAATTAAATCTAGAACAATCGAAATTGTGCACCTCTTCTTGAAGTCCAGAAATTGGAAACTGTTCAATCATAAAATTATGAAGCAGATCCAGCACATATTTTATGAAAACAAAAGGCATACCACTAGATAACGAGTCTAGTTTGTTTTCTTGTCTCATCCCCGTGCTGCTTGTTCCATTGTCTGCGTTCGCCTTAGCTGGCCATACCCTGTCCGGCTGTCCCAGTGTGATACTGATATATATTCATGAGCTATGACTATATAATAATAATAATAATAATAATAATAACTAATAAAGAATGCGGTGGAAACATGACAGCGCGCCGCGCAACCGCAACGCGTTATCAAGCTGGCATGGCACCTCACTCCACTCTCCACCCTCAGTTTTGACTTCACCACTACACTCCTTTTAGGCCTTTTCCATACACCTTCCTTTCCCCCTATATATACCTCCCACCACATTTCTCTTCTCCACAATCCACATCTCTCCTGTTCCCTCATTTACAATTACTATTACAATACAAACAATGGCAAAGGCCTGTGTTCTATTGAACCTATGTCTCTTTATTTCCCTGCTCCACTTGAGCTCAGCAGCAAGGAGTCTCAGTACTCAAGACGACCAGCAGTTGCAGTTCCAATACCATAAAGGCCCTCTTCTCACAGGCAAAATCTCCGTCAATCTCATCTGGTACGGTAAATTCAAGCCTTCCCAGCGAGCAATCATCGCTGATTTCATCTCCTCCCTTTCCTCACCCATCAAAGCCCAACCATCCGTCGCCACGTGGTGGAAAGGCACCCAGAAATACTACCAACGCATAAAGTCACCAAAGAACACCCTCGCCCTCACCCTCGGTGCCCAGCTTCTAGACGAGAAATACTCTCTGGGAAAATCACTCACCATCAACCAGATCGTTAAGCTTGCATCCAAGGGTGCTCAGAGAGACGCTATCAACGTGGTTCTCACAGCCGCAGATGTAACCGTTGATGGGTTCTGTTCCAGTCGGTGTGGGACTCACGGTTCCTCAGGAAGTGGTCGCAAAAATTTGCTTACCTTTGGGTGGGTAACTCAGAGACACAGTGTCCTGGTCAATGCGCGTGGCCTTTTCACCAGCCCATTTATGGCCCACAGAGCCCACCGTTGGTTGCTCCCAACAACGATGTAGGCCTTGATGGCATGGTCATCAACGTGGCTAGTCTATTGGCTGGGACCATAACAAACCCATTTGGGAATGGCTACTTCCAGGGACCCAAAGAGGCACCTCTAGAAGCTGCTTCTGCTTGCACTGGGGTGTACGGAAAGGGGGCTTACCCTGGCTATGCTGGGAACCTCTTGGTGGACCCTACAACTGGCGCTAGCTACAATGCCAATGGCGTCAATGGCAAGAAATATTTGTTGCCAGCACTATTTGACCCTGCTACCTCAGCTTGTTCTACTCTAGTCTAGTATAACGCGAAAAGCCCAAAACGTGCGTCCTGCTTCTCCTCCTTGCTGATTAGCTTATTCAGCACTTTCCGGCCTCTCCTTTCCACACATTCTATGTTAGGTGCTAGGCAATGACCATAGAGATTCTTTGATTCGTTTGTTGATCATTCATTCGTGTATGAATTAATGAATAAAATTATAATTGCTTTTTTGTAAGCGAAATAAAAATAAAAATATGAATTTGATGGATGGACCAAACAAAATGTGAATTGAAATTGACTTAGTGCCTAAATGGTATTTCTTGTCGTCAACAATACCAGCAAATGTCAACCGTGCGGGACGCATTCATGCCCAATAAAATGAATGCGTCTGCGTCCCCATTAAAATTAACAGAGCTATCCATGTGGATACTCATTAATATTTCAAAATTATTTGAAGAGAAGTTGAACCTCCTCTATATATATCTATATATATATATATATATATATATATAGAGGATTCAACTTACACCACTTCAAATCAAATCTTACACTGTTACACTTAATCTTAACCATTCATTTTATTTTAATCAAACGGCTCTAATTCATAACTATTAGTAAGTCACCTGACCACAATTTCTTTTCAATGAAATCCTTGTTCCCCTGCACTCACTGCACGTAACGTACATTGACGCTGCTGCGCATCTTGAGAGTCGTCGTCGAGACCTTTTTCCTCACACTCTCAGTCACAAGGATTCCTCCAGCAAGATTAAATATGATGAGTTACATAATTTCTTGATCTATAGACGTGATATGAAATTCAGAGAAGTTGCTTGTAATCTGCATAGTGTGGCGTTTTGCAGCTTCCTCCTCCAATTTAAAAAATGGCAAAACAAATGAAAGGGGAAAAACCGAAAAATAATATACACCATTCCAACAACAAAGTCCTCTTGAGAACAATGTTTTAAATCAAGGACAGTTTGCAATAGCAATGGAAGCCACAAAGGGGAAAAAGCATTTGCAATTGTAGCCACAACCAGACTTGGGTTCACTGAAGCTATCTGTCTCCGTTTGCGATTAGGTTGGCAGCCACAACCATCCCACCAGCTTCCCTGTCATTTTTCAAACACTAATTAACCAAAATCAACTTCCCATCTCCTTTTGCGATTAGGAGCTATCTATCTCCAATTTCTAATAGGGGGAAGAAAGGCCATGAGATGTAAATGAAATACAATTTGCGATTGGTGCGACTAAGGGTATGGCAGCGGCGTGGTGCTTGTTGGTCCATATGATTAATTTAAAACAGAATCAGATTTGGAATATGAATGGGAGCAACAGAGAATGTGGGTGCTTGACTTAGCCATGGGAGCGACAAAGATATGAATGGGAGCAACAGAGAAAGTGGAGCTTGGCTTGGTCATGCTTGTGACAGAGAAGGTGAGAAAGAAAAGAGAGCACGTGCCTTATTAATATTTATGAATTAGAGCCGTTTGATTAAAATAGAATGAATGGTTAAGATTAAGTGTAATAGTATAAAATTTGGAGTGCAATATATATATATATATATATGGAATTGCTAATGCACTCCCAACTAATTTATTTTTAGAAAGAGTACTTTAGCACCCTCCAGCCTATTATTTGGACAAAAATACCTAATTTTATACCTTTTAAAATGCAAGTACATAAATGGGTTTTTAGTAGTTTTACTCAAATTTTTTTCCACAAAAAATCAAATCAAAATTCCTAAACGATGCCCCCGTTAGGAACATTTCTGTGAGATGCCCACCCCTTGCTTTGTGAGATGCACAAAGCCTCTTGCTTTCTCTTCTTCATGCCGCCTTCAATTGATCAACGGTTGCATTCTGTTTCTGGCCGCTTCCATCCTTGGTGATTGCTGCCGCATCTTGCAACCCACTCACACCAACACCATGCTCGGATGCTCTGTCAACCTTGGCCACACCGCCTTCAATCCTCAATCGCTCCTGCCGAAAAAGCCGAGGAATATCTAGTAGCGAAAAGGGCCGAGTAGAGATGAAGCAATTTCAGTGTTTGAGAGTATCTTAGCTTTGCAAATAATTGATATGCTTTCCACCAACCAATAGTGTAGTTGTTCAGTTAAAGGAAAAGGGAAACATCTCAAGGAAAGGAAAACGTGATCATCAGAACAGTCACAAATTATTTTTTTTAAAAAAAAAATTAAACTCTTAAATTACTAAAAATCCATTTATGTACTTGCTTTTTATAAGATATGAAATTGGGTATTTTTGTCCAAATGATGTGGCAGCACTTCATTAGATGACAATATCAATACATTAAATCCTAATTATTTTCAAGTTATTGACATATTAAATGTTGCATTTTAATAAATAATTTTTATTTATTGATTCTTCAATTAATATAGTTTTCTTAAGATTTTTAGTGAAAATGTCACGTTTACCTATTAATGCAAATCCCTCTGAGACTCTTGATCCCAAAATATTTTAAGCGACTAAAATTGAACTAGTAGAGAGGTATTTGAGCGGAATGCATAAAGTTATAAGTTTAAATTCATTGTTACCATTAACTACCTGTCAACAAAGAAAACCTAATACCTACGAGCATTAGCCATTAGTAAGGAAGACCCTATTATAAATTCTAATTCATTTTCATACAACAGAGTAAAGTTCAACTAGGTAATTTTTTTATGATATTATATAGATATAATTAATTTCAATTGTTAAAAATAAAAAATTATATAATATTACGAGTTTAATATCATAGAATACAATATTTTTTTTTATGAAAAAGAGTACACATGCAACAAAATTTTATTATATTCATTTAGGGATGATACTGATTTAAATTACATGAGTATTAACAAAAATTACTTATAATGAGTAAGATTTATATTCATCGAATGGATTTGGATTTATTGGAATCCTATCTTAGGATTGACTTATAACAAACCTTATTTTTAAATTCAAATTGTTATTGTGTATATATATAGTCATACTTGGATGTAACAAGTTGAGAATTTTGAATTCATTAATAATACAATTATTCTATTCTCTTTATGGTATCAAGAGCTTCTCAAGCTTAACTAGCCTTTTTTTTTAATCCTCCAATGGCTTTTGAATCATCTAACAACACCACTGCTGTCAATACTTCTCCCACAATGACTTCTCCCTCTATCGAACTCATTGAATTTAACACTGTCACTTAATTACCCATTAAACTTAATGATAAAATTATCCTGCGTGGTGCAAACAATTCAACTCTCTCCTCGTTACTCGCAACCTTGAAGGCTATGTCACTGGTGCCACTCCTTGTCCCCCCTCTATTATGGCCAAGGCGTTGAGACTCGTCCCAACTCAGACTACACTCATTGGATTCGCCAAGACAAATTTCTTTATCTTGCTCTCCTTGGTTCCTGTGACTCAGAAGCATGTACTGTTATGTCCTCGGCAGACACATCTGCAGATGCCTGGATCAAGCTGCAACGCGCCTATGCAAATCATTCTCGCTTGCGTGTTATGTCTCTCCGAGAGCACCGCTCAGCACCCTATCCAAGGGCTCTACCTCTGTCTCTGACTATCTTCGATCAGTTCGAAGCACTGCTAATGAACTTGCCTTAATTGGGCACCCATTAGATGATTTTGATCTTGTGATCTATGCCCTCAATGGCTTGGGATCCTCTTTCCGAGAATTTACAACTTCCATTCGGACTCGTGACACTCCCATTCGCTTTGATGATCTTTTTGACAAATTAGTGGACTTTGAATTATATCTTCAACGTGAAGATCGTGCTTCTGTTGTCTTGCCTGTTATTGCCAACCATGTCCATCGTTCCTCTACAAATCGTGGGCGACCTCGCTTCAATAATCATAGGCGCCAAGGCAACTCCTTTCCACCACATGTGTGTCAATTTTGTGGGAAGAAAGGTCACATAGCTAAGACATGCTACAAGATACCTGGAATTTCTCCCAAGTCCTCAATGCCCACTGTGAACTTAGCTCAAACATATACACCCTATGAACCCGTTTGCCTTATGGACTCTGGTGCTTCACATCACATTACCAATGATCTGTCTACACTACAAGTGAAGGATAACTACAATGGTTCTGACCATCTCATGGTTGCCAATGGTAAGCGCCTTCCCATAGCGCATTTGGGTTCTACTACTCTTTCCACTCCCTCTAAATCTTTGCATCTCTCAAATATTTTGTGTGTACCCTCTTTTACCCAAAATTTAGTCTCAGTTTCCCAACTTTGCCAAACTAACAATGTTTCCATTGAATTCTTTCCATGGCATTTTGAGGTGAAGGCCTTGAGCACGGGGGCGGTGCTACTGCGCGGTCCGAATGAAGATAACGTGTACAAGATTCCCGTCAGAACCTTGTTAGGTCTAATTCCTAGTGCTTTGGCTGGATTATTTGTAACTGCATATTTACAATATCGACGTGGTGATCAGTTGGACCTTCCTCTCCTCAACTATCCCATGTTCACTCTTCACCATCATTTTCCCTTTGGCACCATCGACTTGGACACCCTGCCTCCCGCATACTCAGCCATGCCCCCAAGACCAACAACATCCTTTCCTCACATGGATTTAGTAGGAGACATACTATTTCTAGCTTGGAGGGGGAAATTGGAGAACATACCATACCACATTTCCACAGTTCGAGTATCTTGGACCATCATATAAAAATGACAGAGAATTAAAAGGTTTCAAAAAGGGTGGATGAAATGAATCAATGCTTCAAATGTAAGTTGTGATTAAAAAAACACTCAAGCTTAAAGTAAAATTTTATCACGCAAGTGCAAGACCTGCGATGTTATATGGGATCGAATGTTGGGCAATAATGAGTAAATCAGAGAGTAGGCTTAGTGTTGTACAGATAAGAATGATATGAAGGATAAGGGTCTCCAAAGACAATGTAGGATTACGAGTGAATATATTAGAGAGCAAGTTGGGATAGCACCTATTGCGGGAAAAAGATAGTATAGTTTCACCTCAGCGGTTTGGACATGTGTAAAGAAGACTTGAAGGAGCATTAGTAAGGAGGGTAGATCAAATGGAAAATAGTCCAATAGTTAGAGGTAGATGGAGAGTGGAGACCAAGGAAAACTATAGGCTATAGCATTCATGCTTTTCTGCACTTTTGCTAGGTTTGTTGGTTAAAAGTTTTTGTCTTTCATTTATATCATGAATTGTAACCAAGTTATGACTTTCACATGTATTGTCAATTTGACTTTAATAAAATATATTTTTATTTTAAAGCAATTTTTTGTATTTATGATATTAATATTTTGGTAAGAAGTTATTTAAATAGACAGACAGACATACAAATAGACGAATATATAAGGAATGAGAGAAAATAAAAAAAACTTATAGTTATATATAGTTTATACATGTTTAAAATCAAGCTGAATTTCAAGGTTTAAGGTTCATTGTAAGCAACAAAAAATTTGGACAAATAACACAAAATTAGAAATTTTACTTTTAGCTCCTTTCCAATGTGTCAATTGTGTCGTAAAGATATAAACTAAGCATCCCAAAAGCTTAAACCAATAAGTGATGACACAGGAATGGTTTTTAAGCTATATTTCTAAGACGCCCATCAAGTAAGAGCCCTTTAGGTTTGAAACATGGACAATGCATAGATCAACTTAGTTTGTGATGAAATTCAACCTTTTAGTAGAAAAAATAGGTGTGAAAAGGATCAAACTCTAGACTACTTTGCAATAAAAACTTTGCTAGTTGCTACCATGTCATGAGTCAACTATTGCAAAAACTTAAGCTATTTGGGTGAAAGACAGAAATGTTTTTTATATTAAATCTCTGAAAGTATGTATTAACCTTCTAAGTATCACTTATCACTACTTGAAGAGGAGAAACAAATGGACAAGTTTAACACTATTGGTGTAATATTTGTATTCAGTTGTTTAGTAGCTTGTGTTATGTTTCTATTTCGTAAGTTCTCTGTTTGCATTTTAGTTGTGTTGTGTTTCTGTGGTTCGCTAGCTTAGTCTTAGTTAGTTATATCACTTATTATTGCATTCCACAATCCACACTAAACCCGACAGAAAGAGATGTCCAATACAACAATACTTAAAATAAACTTACAATTCATTGAAATTGAATCTAGATTATGTAACATGTATGACAAAATCCAGGAATGATACCTTTCAAGTGCCAAAATGAAACGACGTCTTCCCATTCATTCCCTCTTGGACTTGTAGAAACCATCATTGGATGAACCAAGCACATCCTTTTGCTTCTCATTTAACATGGTATTTGCCAACTGACACATATAATATCAGCAAATTAAGTATGTTAGAGTAAAGCACAATTTAGTTAGAACGTGTGAAAAAGAATATGCACCTCCCATGAGGTCCCACGATCCAAGATGAATGTGAACATAACAGTTGAAGCCCCACTCATTTGTTCAACATGGACTTTCTGCATTAAAATTAAAGTTCTCTCTTGCCTGCATAATAAAACCTTGGGTTGTATCTGGTCTGTCAGATAAGCATCTTGGAGGTACAATGGGAAGAGAATCCTACAAATTATTTTTATCAGTAGATGGATTTGAGTAATTCTTTTCCCAAAAAACTTGATATGTCAATATGCACATCTGTCAGTTTCAATGAAAATTAGATACCTGCTCCATTATTCCTCTGTACAGAATCATCAGAGACCTGCTTCCAAAAGGACAATCATAATTATAAGCACTTAATGAAGGTCCAACCCTGTAATTCATTCAGGAATAACATAGGTAAATATGTCACAATTTATCAATGTCAGCTCACCGAAAACAGAAAACTGATGAATCTAACTTACTTTCGGTCCCCCTGAGTCAAAGCACCAAGAGATTCTAATCTCTTTGCAACAACTAATGTGAATCGGCGTTCTCCACCAAGGTTAGTAAATAGAAACCTGAAAAGAATTTAATAGGATAGAAATTGGGTAACACACACACTTGGTCGCTCTCACACACATAATGTACAGATCAGGGAACGGAACAATTATAGGATACCCCAGAAGAGCTATCAGGATAAAAGGGCAGTTGATCGACCTATGAAGCTAACAGAGCTGCATTCAGCATTGGTCATAATCTGAACAGCATGGACGCGTTAAACATGTAGAAATTTACAAACATTTCATAAACGAAAAGCTGGATGGAGGAGACTTCAGCATGCTTTTGTTCCTACAGGTCAAAAAGTGCTAGCATTTCTCTTCTAACTAAAGGACTCCTGAGAAAACACTTTAAATTGTTGATAAGCAAGTTGGGCAGGAAAGGATTGATATCCATGCACCAACTTGAGGGAAGTGTCAAAGGATAGGGGTTATTTAGTCAGGGCTATGATAGGTTTGTATTTTATCCTTATGTTTCTCTTTTTGTATTATGTTTATGTTTCGTTCTTTCCTTGATTACATGAGGAGTTGGGATAGATTTGGAGAAACCTCACCTCCCTTTATCTCCCCTCAATTTATATATTTATTCTGTTTCTGCTCAAACGAAAGTGAAGAGAAACACCACTATTCCCCCTAATTTCTATATACTCCATATATAAATACATGAAAACCAACATCAAGTAGATTAATATACACACTCAAATACTGAAGGCAGCTTCTTTCACAACACTTCCCCAAAATAACCTCCACCAAAGACTTTCTCACTCAAGCAGTCAAGCCTCATTTTTAACTTGTAAATTGTTAATAGATTCCAAATTATCATAACAATATAGTGACACCAATATAAAAGCAAGCAAATAGATGGTATGCCATTATGCAAAACTAAATTAATCAATAATATCTTGCCTAGTTACCTGTATTCCGGTGCTGAAGCTTGATTTGACCGATGAGTTCTTCTACACTGCTGAATTGCTCGGTCCGCACTCCAAGGAAGTTCAAGAGTTAAATGAACCCTTCTTTTCTGTTTTGTAAGGTCAAAGAGCACAAAATAGAAAAAGAAACATCAAACATATATGTAAAGTACTCAAGAATATAATATCACTTGTTCCAAGCAGAACATTCCCACAAAACACCAAAATAATAGGACAGAAAAAGCCATTGATAGTAGGGATTAACATATTTTCAAAACAACTTGATAAACCTGATTTCTCACTCTTCTGTCTGCCTGTAACGAAACACCATTGAGGGTGATACATTCTTGTGAATGGCCACCGCCTAGCCCGCCATAAAACGGGGTGGACAAGAAATCCCAGCCCACTTCCCCGTGGGGGCTGGCCCGCCCTACCCCATTTTGAGCGGGGCATTGGCGGAGCGGGTTGGCCCGCTTTGTCATCCCTAATAGTAGTGTTCTTACAAATCACCCATTTAGTCCTTGTTATAAAATTTTGCTATAAATTATTTACAAATTTTTATCGACAAGGTCTAAAATAAGGTATATTCATATTTTGAGTGACCAAATTCATTGATTTTGAATGACACGAACTAAAATTCATATATTACATTGGCCTTCCTAAGGAACTTGTTATCTTTCAGCCCGGTACTTTTAAGTCTCTTGAGTCACTTTGTTGTCCAATGTGGTATTAACGATGATACTATAAACTTGTTCAACGAGATTTCTCGGACAACAACATCTCGGTATTTATTTAAAGGTGAAATGATCCTGAGCAATGCTTTTTCTACTATACGAAGAAGGAAAATCACAGAGTATAAATACGAATGATTTGAAAGCTCGATTGAAAGAGGTATTTCACGCTCTCCATTATCTCCATACTAAGCTGAAGGAAGCTCTTGTGGTCAACCGAGAATCTATCAAGTTAGCCGATTTATATTGTTGCGCCCGCACATGCAAGCATATTTCTCACAAGAAAACTGATTTGAAAAACTTGCTAAAATATGTTAAAAAAACCATGCTTGATGTGATGAAACTTACACATTTTGTACAATCCTTCGACTTGAGAATGGTGCTGGGTCCCCCTGTAGAAGTTATAGATGATTATCCCGTACGGCGATCTCTGCCATTTCAGAAGGCATTCTTTCGTGTAAAACTGAATTATTATGTCCAATCGTTTAATAGCATGGAATCGAAAGAATTTAAAAAAATGTGCATAAGCATTCATGTCCATAGTTGGAGAGAAAAAGTGGTTGAAGAACTCAACAATATTTTAAATCACAATGGTAGCTACAATTATCCTAAAAGTTTTGTCATATGAAATGAAGCAAATTGCAAGATTTGGGTGAAATGCTTTCTTTTCACTACGTAGCTATGACATCTTAGAAACCGAACTTGAATTCTTATGGCCTAATTTCAACAGTGACCTGTATAAGATGTTGGTTCTTTCAAGAAAAAATCTTGACAATTGGAGTATAGAGAAAATATAAGGGTGCTTAGGGAAAATTTTCCCCCGTCCCTTACAATCCACTACCACCAAAATCATATTTATACACATTTTTTTTTAAATATGGGCGGGCCAGCACGCAACCCGCCTAGCCCACCATAAAACGGGGTGGACAAGAAATCCCATCCCACTTCCATGTGGCGGGCTGGCCCGCCCCCGCCCCATTTTGAGCGGGCCATTGGCGGGGCGGGCTGACCCGCTCTGTCATCCCTAATAGTAGTGCTCTCATGAATCACCCATTTAGTCCTTGTTATACAATTTTGCTATAAATTATTTACAGATTTTTATCGACAAGGTTTAAAATAGGGTATATTCATATTTTGAATAACCAAATCCATTGATTTTGAATGACACAAACTACAATTCATACATTACATTGGCCTTACTAAGGAACTTGTTATCTTTGAGCCCGGTACTTTTAAGTCTCTTGAGTTACTTTGTGGTCCAATGTGGTATTAACGATGATACTATAAACTTGTTCAACGAGATTTCTCGGACAACATCTCGGTATTTGCTTAAAGGTGAAATGATACTGAGCAATGCTGATAGCACTTTTCTACTGTACGACGAAGAAGGAAAATTAAGGAGGGGTATAAACAGGAATTGTTTGAAAGCTCGATTGAAAGAGGCGTTTCACAATCTCCATTATCTTCATAGTAAGCTGAAGAAATGTCATCAAAACTTTATGAACCCGGAGGAAGCTCTTGTGGTCAACCGAGAATATATTAAGTTGACTTGTTTATATTATTACGCCCGCACATGCAATCATATTTCTCAGAAGAAAACTGATTTGAAAAACTTGCCGAAATATGTTAAAAAAAACCATGCTTGATGTGATAAATGATGAACTTACACATTTTGTAAAATCCTTAGACTCGAGAATGGTGTTGGGTCCCCTGTAGAAGTTAGATGCATTTTAAAAAAAAACATGGGCGGGCCAGCCCGCAACCAGCCTAGCCCACAATAAAACGGGGTGGACAAGAAATCTCATCCCACTTCCCTGTGGCTAGGGATGTCAATGGGTACCCTTTGGACAGGTACCATATTGCCCGTCCCCGTACCCACACTTTCAAAAAAACCCATACCCGCGTGAGAAGCAACTTTAATGCTCGTCCCCGTACCCGCTAGGCACCTATATGCCCATACCAGCGCCCGTTACCCGCAATTTAGTTAACTGAAAAATTAATAACTCATTAAAAAAATATTAATTAAAGAAATTTAATACTCAATTGAAAAATTACTCCAAAATAATGTAAACATATTTATTAAATATCAATGGCATAACAATTTAATTAAATCGAAACCCAATACGTTAATTTTTAAAACACAATTAATGTTCAAACTTTTTATTAAATATTACAATATACTTCACATCACACTATTTTATAAACTTAAAAATTATGTGTTAGCATTCTCCATGATGTATAAAAAATTATTATTAACAGTAATTAGTCATATATTATAAACTAAAAAACTCAAATAAGTAGTTTTAAAAATACATTTTTAATCCGTAATATTATATATTTATATATATACATTTATTTCAATTTTAAACATTGTATAAATATATTAGATATTTTAATAAAATTACTATATATTATATATGGTATTTATTTAATAATTTAATATATATATATATATGAGTGCGGGTATGGGGCGGGCTGGGCATCATAGTGCCCGTACCCGCGCGCCGTCCTTGTGAAAAAATGCGGGCTATTGCCGTACCCGCGCCCGTACCCATTTTGCGGGTTTTTACCCTGCCCATTGCGGGTAATTTTTGCGAGTACCCATAGGGTCTGGGCTCAATTGTCATCCCTACTCTTGAGTCAATCTTTTAAGCCTCTTGAGTCACTTTGTGGTCCAATGTGGTATTAACAATGATACTATAAACTTGTTCAACTAGATTTATCTGACAACAACATCTCGGTAGTTGCTTAAAGGTGAAATGATCTTGAGCAATGCTGATAGCACTTTTTCTACTGTACAAGGAAGGAAAATCATGAAGGAGTATAAATACGAATATTTTTGAAAGCTCGATTAAAAGAGGCATTTAACGCTCTCCATTATCTCCATAGTAAGCTGAAGAAATGTCATCAAAATTTTATGAACCCGGAAGCTCTTGTGGTCAACCGAGAATCTATTAAGTTGGCTGGTTTATATTGTTGCGCCAGCACATGCAATCATATTTCTCATAAAAAAACTTATTTGAAAAACTTGCTGAAATATGTTAAAGGAACCATGTTTGATGTGATGAATGATGAACTTACACATTTTATACAATCCTTCTACTCGAGAATGGTGCTGGGTCCCCTGTAAAAGTTATAGATGACCACCCCGTACGACAATCTCTGCCATTTCAGAAGGCATTCTTTCGTGCAAAACTGAATTATTATGTCCAACCATTGAATAGCGTGGAATCGAAAGAATTTAAAAACATGTGCAGAAGCATTCATGTCCATAGTTGGAGAGAAAAAGTGGTTGGAGAACTCAATAATATTTTAAATCACAACGGTAGTTACAATTATCCTAAAAGTTTTGTCGTAGCCGATGAAATGAAGCAATTTGCAAGATCTGAGCGAAATGCTTTCTTTCACTACACGGGTAGCTATGACATCTTAGAAACCGAACTTGAATTCTTATGGCCTAATTTCAACAATGATTTGTATAACATGTTGGTTCTTTTGAGAGAAAATCTCGACAATTGTAGTTTAGAGAAAATATAAGGGTGCTTTAGGAAAATTTTCCCCAGCCCCTTGCAATCTATCACCACCAAAAACATATTTATATGTATTCTTTTAAAAAAAAAATATGGGTGAGCCAGCCCGTAACCCGCCTAGTCCACCATAAAACGGGGTGGACAAGAAATCCCATCCCACTTTCCTGTGGCCCATTTTGAGCGTGCCATTGGCGGGGCGGGTTTGCCCGCTTTCTCATCCCTAATAGTAGTGTTTTTAGGAATCACACATTTAGTGCTTGTTATACAATTTTGCTATAAATTATTTACAAATTTTTATCGACAAGGTCTAAAATAGGGTATATTCATATTTCGAGTGACCAAATCCATTGTTTTTTAATGACACGAAGTAAAATTCATACATTACATTGGGCTTCCTACGGAACTTGTTATCTTTCAGCCTGATACTTTTAAGCCTCTTAAGTCAATCTTTTAAGCCTCTAGAGTCACTTTGTGGTCCAATGTGATATTAACGATACAATAACATCTCGATATTTGCTTAAAGGTGAAATGATCCTGAGCAATGCTGATAGCACTTTACTACTGTACGAAGAAGGAAAATCATAGGAGTATAAATACGAATAATTTGAAAGCTCGAATGAAAGAGGCATTTCACGCTCTCCATTATCTCCATAATAAGTTGAAGAAATATCATTAAAACTTTATGAACCCGGAGAAAACTCTTGTAGTAAGTTGACCGGTTTATATTGTTACGCGGGCACATGCAATCATATTTCTCACAAGAAAACTGATTTGAAAAAACTTCTAGAATATGTTAAAAAAAACCATGCTTAATGTGATGAATGATGAACTTACACATTTTCTACAATCCTTCAACTCGAGAATAGTGCTGGGTCCCTTGTAGAAATTATAGATGACCACCTCGTATGGCAATCTCTGCCATTTTAGAAGGAATTATTTCGTGTAAAACTGAATTATTATGTCCAATCATTGAATAGCATGGAATAGAAAGAATTTAAAAAAATGTGCAGAAGCATTCATGTCCATAGTTGGAGAGAAGATGTGGTTGGAGAACTCAATAATATTTTAAATCACAATGGTAGTTACAATTATCCTAAAAGTTTTGTCATAGCCGATTATATGAAAAAATTTGCAAGATTTGGACAAAATGCTTTCTTTCACTACACAGGTAGCTATCACATCTTAGAAATTGAACTTGAATTCTTATGGCCTAATTTCAACAGTGTACTGTATAAGATGTTGGTTCTTTCGAGAGAAAATCTTAACCATTGGAGTTTAGAGAAAATATAAGGGTGCTTAAGGAAAATTTTCCCCAGACCCTTGCAATCCACCACCACCAAAAACATATTTATATATATTTTTTTTAAAAAAAATGGGCGGGACAGCCCACATCCCGCCTAGCCCACAATAAAACGGGATAGACAGGAAATCCCATCCCACTTCCCTATGGCGGGCTGGCCCGCCCCGCCCCATTTTCAGCGGGCCATTGGTGGGGCGGGCTGGCCCGCTTTGTCATCCCTAATAGTAGTGTTTTTACGAATCACCCATTTAGTCCTTGTTATACAATTTTGCTATAAATTATTTACAAATTTTTATCGACAAGGTCTGAAATAGGGTATA
Organism: Sesbania bispinosa; assembly: GCA_026901365.1. Classification (NCBI taxonomy): domain Eukaryota; kingdom Viridiplantae; phylum Streptophyta; class Magnoliopsida; order Fabales; family Fabaceae; genus Sesbania; species Sesbania bispinosa. The sequence goes on along the minus strand of QLOH01001083.1, from coordinate 26,966 downwards.
TTCATATTTTGATTGACCAAATCCATTGATTTTGAATGACACAAACTAAAATTCATACATTATATTGGCCTTCCTAAGGAACTTGTTATTTTTCAGCCCCTTGAGTCAATCTTTTAAGCCTCTTGAACACTTTGTGGTCCAATATGGTATTAACAATGATATTATAAACTTGTTCACCCAGATTTCTCTAACAACAACATCTCTGTATTTGCTTAAAGGTGAAATGATCCTGAGCAATGTTGATAGCACTTTTCTACTGTACGAAGAAAAGAAGGAAAATCATCAAGGAGTATAAATACGAATGATTTGAAAGCTGATTGAAAGGGGCATTTTACGCTCTCCATTATCTCCACAGTAAGCTGAAGAAATGTCATCAAAACTTTATGAACCGGAGGAAGCTCTCGTGGTCAACCGAGAATCTATTAATTTTGCCGGTTTATATTGTTGCGCCCGCACATGCAATCATATTTCTCATAAGAAAAATGATTTGAAAAACTTGCAGATTTTGTACAATCCTTCGCCTCGAGAATGGTGCTGGTCCCTGTAGAAGTTATAGATGACCACCCGTACGACGATATCTGCCATTCCAGAAGGCATTCTTTCGTGTAAAACTGAATTATTATGTTGAATCATTGAATATCATGGAATCGAAAGAATTTAAAAAAATGTGCAGAAGCATTCATGTCCATAGTTGGAGAGAAAATGTGGTTGGAGAACTCAATAATATTTTAAATCACATCGGTAGTTACCATTATCCTAAAAGTTTTGTCATAGCCGATGAAATGAAGAAATTTGCAAGATTTGGGCGAAATGCCTTTCTTTCACGGGTAGCTATCATATCTTAGAAACCGAACTTCAATTCTTACGGCCTAATTTCAATAGTGTCCTGTACAAGATGTTGGTTTTTTTGAGAGAAAATCTCGATAATTGGAGTTTAGAGAAAATATAAGGGTGCTTAAGGAAAATTTTCCCCAGTCCCTTGCAATCCACCACCACCAACATATTTATATGCATTTTTAAAAAAAAAAATATATGGCCTAGCCAGCCCGCAACACGCCTAGCCCACCATAAAACGGGGTGGACAAGAAATCCCATCCCACTTCCCTGTGGCGGGCTAGCCCGTCCCGCCCCATTTTGAGCGGGTCATTGGTGGGGCGGGCTGGCCCGCTTTGTCATCCCTAATAGTAGTGTTTTTATGAATCACACGTTTAATCCTCGTTATACAATTTTGCTATAAATTATTTACAAATTTTTATCGACAAGGTCTAAAAGAGGGTATATTCATATTTTGAGTGACCAAATCCCTTGATTTTGAATGATAGTAACTAAAATTCATACATTACATTGGCCTTCCTAAGGAACTTGTTATCATTCAGCCCGATACTTTAAAGCCTCTTGAGTCAATCTTTAAGCCTCTTGAGTCACTTTGTGGTCCAATGTGGTATTAACGATGATACTATAAACTTGTTCAACGAGATTTCTCTGACAACATCTCGGTATTTGCTTAAAGGTGAAATGATCCTGAACAATGCTGATAGCACTTTTCAACTGTACGAAGAAGGAAAATCATTGAGGAGTATAAATACGAATGATTTGAAAGCTCGTTTGAAAGAAGCATTTCACGCTCTTCATTATCTCCATATTAAGCTTAAGAAATGTCATCAAAACTTTTTGAACCCGGAGGAAGCTCTTGTGGTCAACCGAGAATCTATTAAGTTTGTCGGTTTATGTTGTTGTGCCCGCATATGCAATCATATTTCTCACAAGAGTTTGCCGGTTTATGTTGTTGTGCCCGCACATGCAATCATATTTCTCACAAGAAAATGGATTTGAAAAACTTGCTGAAATATGTTAAAAAAAACCATGTTTAATGTGATGAATAATGAACTTACACATTTTGTACAATCCTTTGCCTCGAAAATGGTGTTGGGTCCCCTGTAGAAGTTATAGATGACCACCCCGAACGGTGAATCTATGCCTTTTCAGAAGTCATTCTTTCGTATAAAACTGAATTATTATGTCGAATCATTGAATAGCATGGAATCGAAAGAATTTAAAAAATTTGCAGAAGCATTCATGTCCCTAGTTGGAGAGTAAACTTGGTTGGAGAACTCAATAATATTTTAAATCACAACGGTAGCTATAGTTATTCTAAAAGTTTTGTCATAACCGATGAAATAAGCAATTTGCAAGATTTGGGCGAAATGCTTTCTTTCACTACACGGGTAGCTATGACATCTTAGAAACCGAACTTGAATTCTTCTGGCTTAATTTCAACAGTTACTTGTATAAGATGTTTGTTTTTTTCGAGAGAAAATCTCGACAATTGGAGTCTAGAGAAAATATAAGGGTGTTTAAGGAAAATTTTCCCCAGCCCCTTGCAATCCACCACAACCAAAATCATATTTATATGCATTTTTTTTAAAAAAAATATGGGCGGGCCAGCCCGCAACCCGCCTAGCCCACCATTAAACGGGGTGGACAGGAAATCCCATCCCACTTCCTTGTGGCGGGCTGGCCCGCCCCGCCCTATTTTGAGCGGGCCATTGGCGGGGCAGGCTGGCCCGCTTTGTCATTCCTAATAGTAGTGTTCTTACGAATCACTCATTTAGTCCTTGTTATATAATTTTGCTATAAATTATTGAGTAAACTAATAAATCAGTCCCTGACTCTGGAGGAACCATGCAGTTTCGTCCCTGACTTTTTCAAAATAGCATTTTAGTCCCTAACTTTGTTAAAACATGCACTTTGTGCATGTTTTCAATAAAGTGAAGGACTAAAGTGCATGTTTTTTTAATAAAATAAGGACTAAAGTGCATGTTTTTTAATAAAGTATGGACTAAAGTGCTATTTTAGAAAAGTCAGGGACGAAACTGTATGGTCCCCACAGAGTTAGGGATTGATTTGTTCGTTTACTCATAAATTATTTACAAATTTTTATCAACAAGGTCTAAAATAGGGTATATTCATATTTTGAGTGACCAAATCCATTGATTTTGAATGACACGAACTAAAATTCATACATTACATTGGCCTTCCTAAGGAACTTGTTATCTTTCAGCCCGATACTTTTAAGCCTCTTGAGTCAATTTGTGTTCCAATGTGGTATTAACAATGATACTATAAACTTGCTCAACGAGATTTCTCGGACAACAACATCTCGTTATTTGCTTAAAGGTGAAATGATAATGAGCAATGTTGATAGCACCTTTCTACTGTACAAGGAAGGAAAACCATGGAGGAGTATAAATACGAATAATTTGAAAACTCGATTGAAAGAGGCATTTCACGCTCTTCATTATCTCCATAGTAAGCTGAAGAAATGTCATCAAAACTTTATGAACCCAGAGGAAGCTCTTGTGGTCCACCAAGAATCTAATAAGTTGGCCAGTTTATATTGTTGCACCCGCATATGCAATCATATTTCTCACAAGAAAAATGATTTGAAAAGACTTGCTGAAATATGTTAAAAAAACCATGCTTGATGTGATGAATGATGAACTTACACATTTTTTACAATCCTTCGACTCGAGAATGGTGTTGGGTCCCCATGTAGAAGTTATAGATGACCACCTCGTACGGCAATCTCTGTCATTTCAGAAGGCATTCTTTCGTGTAAAACTGAATTATTATGTCCAATCATTGAATAGAATGGAATCGAAAGAATTTAAAAAATGTGTCGAAGCATTCATGTCCATAGTTGGAGAGAAAAAGTTGTTGGAGAACTCAATAATATTTTAAATCACAATGGTAGCTACAATTATCCTAAAAGTTTTGTCATATCCGATGAAATGAAGCAATTTGTAAGATTTGAGCGAAATGCTTTCTTTCACTACACGGCTATCTACGACATCTTAGAAACCGAACTTGAATTCTTATAGCCTAATTTCAACATTGACCTGTATAAGATGTTGGTTTTCAAAAGAAAATTTTGACAATTGGAATCTAGAGAAAATATAAGGATGCTTAAGGAAAAATACAAGGGTGCTTAAGGAAACATTGACAGTTGGAGCCGGATACCAGGGACATGTAGAAAGAAGATAGGTGATACATAAATATAGTATTTCGCTTGTTCGGTCCATGCAGAAATAGAAAGGAAATGCCACAAATGAGTGGGTCCCACCAAGTTTTATTTCTTTAAAACTTTGAAGATAGATTGAAGAGAAATCAGAAATTGCAACTGGCCTATGAATAGAAACGTCAAAGCGAGTTGCTCGACCCGGTCTAATGCGGGTAAAAGGCCTTTTCGGACCGGGCTAAAATACCCGGCACAAAATCGGTCCTATAAAATAAAAGCATGAGCCCGACCCTATGCGAGTAGCATGCTTGTACGGGTCGGCCCGGTTAAAATAATTTATTAAAAAATATAAAAAAACCCGAGTCTGTAACGTCCTAATTTCTAAATTCAGAAATAATGCCTGTTGGGAGCACTATTTCCAAATTCGTGAAATCATTTCGTACATTTCGCGTATCGGCATACATATCATTCGCTTAAGTAATCCAACACTTACTAAAGCTCCAAACATGTCATACATGAACAAAGAAATAAACATAATCTATATTCGCCACATAGGCTCCAGTCGATACAATTATCCAACAAAACATAACAGTATCTGAGTACGTAGAATATAACAAAGTGCTAAATTATCCTATCATATGTCTCCTACTGGTCATCTTCATCTGCGGAAATATCCTGCACAACTGAAATATTGTTCCCATAGAATGGGGTGAGACCAACGTCCCAGTGGGCATGAACAAAGACACTCCAGGGGAAACATTCAGGTAATTATCATGCTTTTCAAACAACCATTACAATCAACAACAACTTCATATCTATCAAACACAACACAATCAAAATAATAAAGCTTATAAATGTATGTCTGTGAAGTGTTATAACCCGACACCCAGGTCTTTTCACTGTTACATGACTGTGATTGAGCGCTCGGCCATGAATCCAAGGACCGTCGTCCAGGGAAACCTGAGATTAAGTTTTATCTGAACATGATGTACACATAAATTGATTTATTAACATGATTGATGTTCCCCCATCTTCCCCTTGGCCGAGAGGTCGATGAGTTCGCCTCGTCTTGCTTAAACATGATTGCCCGAAGGCCTGAGATGGTCCGAAGACCCCTGAATTAGCCCGAAGGCTCTGAATTGGATGTAAGCCCTGTGATAATTAACTTATAATGCATAATCTTGGTGGCCAAAGGCCTAGGGTCATATATAAACATGCTTAAGAATTACTACACATATTCATATAAGTCTCCTACCCTATGGTTCACACAAATCATACACCAACGACCATCACATTCATACGAACTAGGCTTATGTTAACATTCTCACCATAATTCAAGGAAAGAAGGGAAGAAAGAATAGGGGAACATGCTCTGAAATTCGAACAGCAAAGAAACATACAATCACACCCACCTGAGAGTTGAAAATACGAAAGACGAACAGAAGAAAGGAGCGTTGGAGATGAGTAGATTAAGGGAGAACTTGGTCTTGGTCGGGTAGAAATCGTTCTTAACCTTCACTGGGACATTCTCTCACTAGAACCTCTCTTTCTCTCTCTGAAAAGAAGAAGAAAGGGAAAGAAAACTGAGTGGAAACTGCATGCGATCGTATTTTAAAAACGTTGTAACCGTCTTCTCGTTCAAGCGAGAATTCTCGCTTGAGCGAGATGGAAAGCCCACGAAAATACACTCTCTCTGGAATATTTTCGCTTAAGTGAGAACTGCTCGCTTGAGCGAAAATCATCCAGAGAGCAACACATTTAGTGCCCTGTTTCTCGCTTGAGCGAGACTTGCAGATCTGAAATCCTACAGTTTTTGCTGTATAATTCGCTTGAGCGAGACCTACTCACTCGAGCGAAAATCCTGATGTGTGAAACTCTGATTTTTGCCTCTTAAACATTTCCTTATCTATTCCTTACTTCATTCTATTCATGTTATAAATTTCCTATGAATTAAGGTCTTAAATAGCGGGATGTTACAATTCTACCCCCTTAAAACAATTTTGTCCCCAAAATTGACTAAAGATAGTTGACTTAAGAATAGAATGTGGAAATTGAAATTCCTTACCTCAAACGAATAACTCCGGAGACTGAGAGCGGAGATCCTCCTCTTTTTCCCAAGTTGCTTCCTCGGGTGTCTGACCTTCCCAAAACACCTTCATTAGTGGAATGGCTTTAGTCCTCAAGGTTTTGACGCTTCGGTCAATAATCTGTGCAGGCCTCGTGGGAATGGTCAAATCCTCCCTCAATTGTACTGATTCTGAACTTATGATGTGAGAAGGGCCATGAAGGTATTTACTGAGCTGTGAGACATGGAATACATCATGGATGTTGGCCAAATGGGGTGGAAGGGCTATTCTGTATGCAAGGGGACCAATCCTTTGCAATATTTGAAAAGGACTGACAAAACGGGGATTCAATTTCTTGGCCTTAATGGACCTTCCTATGCCAGTGATGGGAGTAACTTTCAAAAACACATGGTCACCTTCCTCAAACTCTAGGTCCTTCCGTCTCCTATCAGCATAACTCTTCTGCCGATTTTGGGCAGTTACCAACTTCTCCCTAATTCTCTTAATCTTCTCTGTGGTCTCTTGCACCAACTCCGGTCCTAACAAGCTTTTCTCTCCAACCTCACACCAACATAGAGGTGAGTTACACTTCCTACCATACAAAGCCTCATAGGGTGCCATACCTATACTGCTATGAAAACTGTTGTTGTAGGCAAATTCTATGAGTGGTAAATACTTATCCCAACTACCCTTTTCTTCCAAAACACAGGATCTAAGCATGTCTTCTAAGGTCTGGATTGTTCTCTCAGACTGTCCATTAGTCTGAGGATGGTAAGCGGTGCTAAACTTCAGCTTAGTACCAAAGGCTTGATGTAAGGCATTCCAAAATCTAGAGGTAAACCTAGGATCTCTATCTGACACTATGCTGGAAGGTACACCATGGAGCTTCACAATCTCCTTGATGTATAAGTCTGCTAAATTGGTCAAAGGGTAAGTTGCTCTGATTGGTAAGAAATGAGCTGACTTAGTCAGCCGGTCCATTATCACCCAAATGGCATCAAAGCCTGTTGGGACTCTAGGTAGTCCCATCACGAAGTCCATGGATATGGCTTCCCATTTCCACTCGGGAATTTCTAATGGTTGGAGCATACCTGAGGGCTTTTGGTGTTCTATCTTAACCTGTTGGCATACAAGGCACCTAGAAACAAACTCAGTTATCTCTCTCTTCATTCCATCCCACCAAAACATGCTCCTCAAGTCTTGGTACATCTTGGTAATACCAGGATGCACCGTGAACTTGCTCTTATGAGCCTCCTCTAAAATCTCCTCTCTGATGCTACCCCCTTAGGGATACAAACTCTCCCTTGGAAGAGAATCATCCCATCTCCTGATTCGGAAAACCCTGGTTGTCTCTTCCGGAACTGGAGTTCTAAGTCTAAGACCTGAGCCTCTCTAATCCTTGTCCTTAAATCATTGACCACCTCTAGCCTGTAGAGTCTCATACTACCTCCCTCATAATTCCCCTCAAGCTTCAAATCCCTAAACTTCTCTAACAACTCTAACTCATGCGCCATCATGGATGACACATGCAAGGATTTTCTACTTAAGGCGTCAGCCACTACATTGGCCTTGCCTGGGTGGTACTTAAGCTCAAAATCATAGTCCTTTAAAAATTTCATCCACCTTCTCTGCCTCATGTTAAGTTCTTTCTGATCAAAAAGTTACTTAAGGCTCTTATGGTCACTAAAGACCTCAAACTGCACCCTATACAGGTAGTGCCTCCACACCTTAAGAGCAAACACTATTGCAACTAACTCTAAGTCATGGGTTGGGTAGTTTTCCTCATGGGGTCTAAGTTGTCTAGAGGTATAAGACACTACTCTCTTATCTTGCATCAAAACACAACCTAATCCCTTTCCTGAAGCGTCACTATACACTTCAAAGGATTTGGACAAATCCGGCAATACCAATACCGGGGGTGGTGGTCAGCTTCTCCTTGAGTTCCTTGAAACTCTTCTCACGCTTCTCATCCCAAACAAAAGCATGGCCCTTACGGGTCAGCCGGGTGAGAGGTAAGGCAAACTGAGAAAAACCTTTAATAAATCTGCGATAATACCCAGCTAATCCTAAGAAACCCTAACCTCAGTGACTGACTTTGGCCTCTCCCAACCAATCACCGCCTCTATCTTACTAGGGTCCACTGACACACCTTCACTAGATATAACATGCCCTAGGAAGGGAACTTTATCCAACCAAAACTCACATTTCTCAGGGTTAGCAAACAATTTCTTCTCTCTCAACACTTCCAAAACCACCCTAAGATATTGCTCATGTTCTTCTAAGGTTTTAGAATAGATAAAAATGTCATTGATGAATACGACCACAAACTTATCCAAGTAGGGCCTAAAGATTCGATTCATGTAGTCCATGAACACAGCTGGAGCATTGGTCAAACCAAATGGCATCACCAAATACTCATAATGCCCATATCTAGTCCAAAAAGCAGTCTTGGGGATATTCCCACTCCTAATCTTTATCTGATGGTAACCTGACCTTAAGTCTATCTTAGAAAACACTACTGCCCCTCTAAGTTGGTCTAACAGGTCATCTATCCTAGGCAAGGGATATTTGTTCTTGACTGTTACCTTGTTCAATTGTCTATAATCAACACACAACCTCATGCTTCCATTCTTCTTTTTGACGAGGAGCACTAGAGCTCCCCAAGGGGACACACTAGGCCTAATGAATTGCTTCTCTATTAATTCTTCTAGTTGCTTCTTAAGTTCACTCATCTCTAAGGGTGACATCCTATAGGGAGCCTTAGAAATAGGCCCTGTGCCCGGCACAAGGTCTATGGAAAACTCAATCTCTCGAACCGGAGGTAAGGTGGTCACCTCACTAGGGAAAACGTCCTAGAACTCCCTAACAATGGCTATGTTATCTAGGTCGGGTTTCGACACTATAGTTGAGGAAAACAGTAATATAAAACAATAACTACCATCGGTCAGGCATTCAGAAATTTGAGTGGAGCAAGATAACAGATATGATGGCCTCACCTTCGGAGGAAGAAGAATAGTAGGGAAAACAATGTCTTTATTCCAACAATCAAGCATGACCTAGTTACGAGATAACCAGTTCATACCCAAAATAACATCAAGTTTCTTCAAAGGCAGACAGATCAAATCAACTTTAAAGATTCTACCTTGGATTTATAAGGGACATGCAAGACTACTAAGGAAGTGGAAATGGCTTCCTTAGCCGGGGTGTGAATATGTAAATGAAAACGTAAAGGAGCAACATGTAATTTCATCCTTTCCACACAATCACAAGAAATGAAGGAGTGGGTTGCCCCGGAATCATACAATACAATCAAAGGAGTGCCATTTAGAGTACATGTACCTTGCATCAGATCATCGGCCTGAGCCGCCACCTCACCATTGAGGGTAAAGACTCTCCCGGTAGCTTGGGGTTTGGAGCGATCCTTGTTCCTCTTTGGACAATCTAACAGCATGTGACCTGGTTCACGACAGTAGAAGCAAACTCGCTGCCCTGCCAGACACTCGCCCCGATGGTGCTTGCTACACTTAGGACAAACCGGAGTAGCTGGAGGGGAGGGAAGGGTGACCTGCTTGCCCTTTCCGCCCTGAGACTGAGGTCGAAAGCTCTTACCAACGGGTGCATCTTCTCTCTTTCTCTTACCATCAACCCAAGTCCTAGTTGTCGGCCTGGGCGCCTCATCCACCAAACTTTGCTCGACGACCAAACATTTGGTCACCAAGGTTGAGAACTCTCTAAGTTGGAAGGCTGAGACAATCTTTCTGATTTCGAGTTTGAGACCCGCCTCCAAGTGAGAATACTTCCAACCCTCATTGGGATTGGCTTGCAACAGTGAATGATACCTAGATAGCTCCTCAAACTTGGCCACAAACTGGCCCACGGTCATGTTGCCTTGCCTCAGTTGAAGGAACTCTAGCTCTTTCTATTTTCTGGCTGGCTCTGGGAAGTATTTCTCCATGAATGCATGCTGGAATGCATCCCACGAGGGTAAGGCTCCATGAGAGCTCAAACTGGTCTTCACACTCTTCCACCAATTGTCCGCTTCCCCTTGTAGCATATAAGTAGCAAACCTAACCTTTAGATCATCCACACATGCCATGACTTCAAAGATCTTGTTCATGGCACTGAGCCATGAGTCTGTTGCTGCTGGGTCATATGCCCCACTAAAGGCTGAGGGATGGTGTTTTCTGAACTCCGCTAACCCCTGAAGAAAAGGGTCTGAAATAACCATCGGTGGAGGAGTACCGACAGCCTACCTTTGCAAAGCCTGAAGAACTGCCGCATTAGAAGCTGTCTGCTCTCCCATGATCTGAGTGAGCATTCGGAGGGCTACTGTCACGGGATCCTGAGATAGATCCGGTGAGGAAGGAGGTGGATTGGCACGAGGACGTCCTCTCCTACCGTTGGCCATGATCCTATACACATCATTAAGAAATATCCAGGTGATCAGTCTATCAATTCCCTAATAATGCATATAAGATTATGACTAACTTAAGGAATAACACATAACCACAGTCCAATTGGATTGAACCATGCTCTGATACCAAAATGTAACGTCCTAATTTCTAAATTCAAAAATAATGCCTGTTGGGAGCACTATTTCCAAATTCGTAAAATTATTTCGTACATTTCGCGTATCGGCATACATATCATTCGCTTAAGTAATCCAACACTTACTAAAGCTCCAAACATGTCATACATGAACAAAGAAATAAACATAATCTATATTCGCCACATAGGCTCCAGTCGATACAATTATCCAACAAAACATAACAGTATCTGAGTACGTAGAATATAACAAAGTGCTAAATTATCCTATCATATGGCTCCTACTGGTCATCTTCATCTGCGGAAATATCCTGCACAACTGAAATATTGTTCCCATAGAATGGGGTGAGACCAACGTCCCAGTGGGCATGAACAAAGACACTCCAGGGGAAACATTCAGGTAATTATCATGCTTTTCAAACAACCATTACAATCAACAACAACTTCATATCCATCAAACACAACACAATCAAAATAATAAAGCTTATAAATGTATGTCTGTGAAGTGTTATAACCCGACACCCGGGTCTTTTCACTGTTACATGACTGTGATTGAGCGCTCGGCCATGAATCCAAGGACCGTCGTCCAGGGAAACCTGAGATTAAGTTTTATCTGAACATGATGTACACATAAATTGATTTATTAACATGATTGATGTTCCCCCATCTTCCCCTTGGCCGAGAGGTCGATGAGTTCGCCTCGTCTTGCTTAAACATGATTGCCCGAAGGCCTGAGATGGTCCGAACACCCCTGAATTAGCCCGAAGGCTCTGAATTGGATGTAAGCCCTGTGATAATTAACTTACAATGCATAATCTTGGTGGCCAAAGGCCTAGGGTCATATATAAACATGCTTAAGAATTACTACACATATTCATATAAGTCTCCTACCCTATGGTTCACACAAATCATACACCAACGACCATCACATTCATACCAACTAGGCTTATGTTAAAATTCTCACCTTAATTCAAGGAAAGAAGGGAAGAAAGAATAGGGGAACATGCTCTGAAATTCAAACAACAAAGAAACATACAATCACACCCACCTGAGAGTCGAAAATACGAAAGACGAACGGAAGAAAGGAGCGTTGGAGATGAGTAGATTAAGGGAGAACTTGGTCTTGGTCGGGTAGTGTGAATACCCAATTTTATCCGGGCTAATTTTTATTTTAATTTCAATTTTTGTTTGAATTTAGTTTGTAAATAAATCTTGAAATAAAAATAATAATAAAAAGAAAAAAAGTTGCAATTTCAGTTTTAAAAATATTTAAAATTGTTTTTGTTAAAATAGAAAATATAAAAATCAGAAAAATAAATTCTGAAAATTTTAGAATACAAAAATTCAAAAAAATAATAAATCTGAAAATAAATAAAACATATAAAATAAAATCCAAAAAAATAAAAAATAACAGATTGTTAAAAAGATAATGGATAGATGAGTTGAGGAAAAGTTTGTTGAGATTAGGGGATAATGGGAGAGAGTATAGGCATTTGTTGCAGATTATATGGAGAAGAAATAGGAATAATGGGAGTGGGGTAGTTACATTTTCAGCTCTATAGAAAAAGAATTGAGTTACAGTGAAAGGGGGGGTTTCTGAAATTTCACGACTACAAAAGAAAAAAGAGATACACACTGTTACAGAGAAGAAAAGGAGAAAAATCGAGACTTGAGAGAGAAGGGGACAGCGCAGAAATTGTAGAGTTTTGTGAGCAGAAATAGACAAGAAATAGAGGAAACAATCCATCGCAAGTATTCTAAAGAGAGTTAATTCCAGGTTTCTTTTCATTCTTTCCGTTTGCAATACTTATTGAATGTATGTCATGCTTTTCTCATAGATGTTGATGGGTGAATGATTTAATTATTTAAACATAACCTCATCATTTGCACGAATGAACTAATCTGTTGTGAGAGACTAAAACAGGGGTTTAGCTTGAATCAAAGTCTAATTTACAGTCCATAGGAAATTGTTCAAGTGTCCAATTTACAGTAAAAATAAAGATTAGAGACATAGAATCAGAAAAATGGAAATGTAAAACTAGCAGAGAAAGGAAATTAAGAGCATAAACAAATAGAAATTAGGAAACTAATCAGCTGTAAGTGGAAGAAAATTCTGCCCCTTTTCATCCAGCCACCTCCCTTCCGTGAGGGCCGCCGTGCGCGCCGTCAAGACTGCGTCTCCGATCACCGTCCAGATACGCCGCCGTTCGGCTCCCTGCGGTGCTGTATCCCGCACCGCCGCGCACCTCCGTGGCTGTTCGAACAAGCCCCCGTCTCCGTCACTCCGACAGCCGCGCACAGGGAGTGTTTTTATCATCTTCCTTTGCGTAGGTCGACTCCAAGCCACTGCGGCGGAGTTCCTCCGATCGTTCCCTCACCACCGCGCGGAAGAGGTCGTCGTCCGCTGCCGCCCTTGACCACCATGAAGATCCTGTGGTCAACCACCTCCCCGCCGTGAGGACCGCCGCGCCGGTCTGGACCTGCGGTCAGTGAAGCAGTCGCGCCGTTCTCCCTCTCTTCTTCCCTTTCTTTCTCCATTTCCCTCTTCTTTCTTCTTCCAGCCGCCTCTCACCCTCTTTTCTATTCCTAGGATTTTCCATTTGTTTGAAAATAAAGTGTGTGTGTGTATGATTAGGAGGGGGCGTGAAGGTTTCTTTTAGAAATCTGATCCCCTTCTCTTTTTTTTTTAATAATAAATAGGAAAAATAATAAATAAAATAAAAATAAATATAATAAATTTTACATAAATATAGATTTACTCTTAATTGATTTTTTGTTTTGAGCATTTGTTTTATGTTTTTGAATATTATGTATTTGATTGTTTATTGTAAATATTTGTTAATTTTATATCTCTTTGTGAATAAACAATAATTCAGATGCTTTAATAAATTTAGGAATATTTTATCTTAATCTATGCAATGACTAAATGGGTTAATTGAGCAGTGGATGCTGACTTTAACTTTATTTAGATCATAAGGATTTATTGAGCAAACCCAGTGTTTGACTTGAGCCCCGTGCAAAAATAGGTTAAGATAAAATATTCCCTCTTCAAAATTAAAATATTCTTTTCAAAACTATAAAAAAAAACAAAAAAAATTGTTTTCAAAATAAAATATTCCTATTCAAAAATAAAAAAAAATCCTTTTCAAATCTTAAAAATTCTTTTCAAAATTATAAAAAATAAAAAATATACGAAAAATAAGTTTTCGCAACGACTAATAATATTAATTGAGCAGTGGATGCTGACTTTAATATTATTAAGATCGTAAGGGTCTATTAAACAAACTAAGTGTTTGATTTGAATCCCGTGCAAACAATTTTTTTTCAAAATTGCTTATTTCAAAAATAACAAAAACAAGTGAAAAAAATATTTTTCAATCTTCTCTTTCAAATAAAAATCAATCTTTCCAAAAACAAAAAAATCAAACACAAATCAATCAAACTTCAGAACTACGTGGCTTTGATTTCCCCATTGCAGCTGGGGATACATAGGAGCGGGAACCGGCCCCGTCAAGCCCAAATAAATCTTTTACCAATTTTTTTCCAATAATTAAAAAAAATAAAAAATGTAATTTTATTTGTAAATAAAATGTAAATAAACCTGTAAATAAAAATAAAAGATTTTTCTAAGGGGTAAAATAAATATTTTTTTCAAAAGTTATTGAATTTGCACAATTAATTAGAGGTAACCGTCATAGGACGGATGTTGTAGGGTGCTAATACCTTCCCTACACATAATCGACTCCCGAATCCAAATTTGGTTTTAAAGACCATTTTTCTTTAAAAGGGTTTTTCTGATATTTTCCCTCAAAAATAAATATTGGTGGCGACTCCATTGAAAACCAAAAATTTTTTCGCCGTCCCGTTGTGACCCCGGTTCCGACAGGTAGAAATCGTTCTTAACCTTCACTGGGACATTCTCTCATTAGAACCTCTCTTTCTCTCTCTGAAAAGACGAAGAAAGGGAAAGAAAACTGAGTGAAAACTGCTTGTGATCGTATTTTAAAAACGTTGTAACCGTCTTCTCGCTCAAGCGATGAGTGAGATGGAAAGCCCACGAAAATACACTCTCTCTAGAATATTTTCGCTTAAGCGAGAACTGCTCGATTGAGCGAAAATCATCCAGAGAGCAACACATTTAGTGCCCTGTTTCTCGCTTGAGCGAGATGCTTTCACTTGAGCGAGACTTGCAGATCTGAAATCCTACAGTTTTGTTGTATAATTCGCTTGAGCGAGACCTACTCGCTTGAGCAAAAATCCTGATGTGTGAAACTCTTATTTTTGCCTCTTAAGCTTTTCCTTATCTATTCCTTACTTCATTCCATTCATATTATAAATTTCCTATGAATTAAGGTCTTAAATAGCGGGATGTTACAGAGTCAACTACTCAAATTTTGGTTGAGATTCAATTACGCTCTTTCTTTTGGATGATGAATCGTCCCTAAAAGGTCTCTCACCCCTCTTCTTGAACCCATTTGTATTTGCTATATTCTTGATCATTTTTTTATAGTTAAGTATAATTAATAGGATAAGTAAAGCATATAAAGAACCATAAAACATAAGAAAGATAAAAATGAAGCTTGTTATCACGTAACAGGTCAAATGTTAATAAACAAAGAGGCAAAGGCTATTCACATAAAGTGAGAAGTTTTATTAAATCTAAATAATAATTAAATCTAACAAATAATTATATTCAAGAAGAAACCATGGTTAAAGGGAAGAGGGGAGTGGCGTGGAGAATTGCACGGGTGTAGACCCAACAGGACACCAAATTCTACTTGTTAACAAGTGGTAATATCTGTGCATTGCACGGATTTATTTATGTTTAATACAAAAAGTCACTTACATCAGAGTCGTAATTATATTATAAATTTTTTTATTCATTGTACATTAAATTTAAAATTTAATTTAATGTGGTGATTAATTAATAAATTTAAATTATTAATTAATTTGAACTAAATTTTCTTTTTCAAATTAAAAAGTAGAAATGTATTTTTTGTTACAATTTTTTAATTTTATTGTTAAATTATCTTGAATATTTTATTTAGTTTATTAATAATATTGTTAATAAATAAAATATTATGAAGATATTATATAAATGTTTTCGTGTTTTATATTATGTTAAAATGTTATAGTGACTTTTTCAAAACTAATTTAAAATAATAATATGTTTAATTGAAATTTTAAATATAAAATAACTCACTATAATTTATTTAAAATTACAATTCACTTAAATAGTAAGAAATAAATTTATTAATAACATAAAATGAAATAACCAAACATTCCAAATGTTAAAATGTGAAATAATAACAAACATCATAATCAGGGTCGACCCAATCTAATACTAGTAAAGCATTCGCTTTAAGCCCCCAAAAATTACCTATTTTAGGTCTCAAAAAATATTTTATTTATTATTAATATTTTTTAAAAAATAAAAATAGCTAATAGTTACTCCTTTAGTAACTATGTTTAATAAATTATCATTTCTAAACTTGAAGCTTTATTTAGGAATTTTCTTTGGGGAGGGGATGAGGAACACAATAAAATTGCTTGGGTGGCTTGGGAGGATGTGTGTAGGGAAAAGAAACATTGGGGGTTGGGAATTAGGGATTTGAGAGCTTTTAATCTTGCTCTCTTAAGGAAATGGAGATGGAGGCTCTTGGTGGATAAAGGTAGGTTGTGGAATAGGGTGTTGAGCTCTATATATGGGGAGGCCTTGGGTAGTAGTGTCGGAATTGGGATTAAGGAGGGGTCTAAGTGGTGGTCAGATTTATGGAGTATTGAGGCTAATGCAGGGTTCTCTCATGAGTGGTTTTCTAGTAATTGTGTTCGAGTAGTGGGGGATGGGCAACATACATCTTTTTGGAGGGATAAATGGTGTGGTCCGGTTGCATTTTGTGAGCAATATAGAAGATTATTTTCTATTGCAGTCAGCAAAGATGTGTTTGTGGCTGAAATGGTTGCTTGGAGGCATGGGGGAATTGTTTGGAATTGGCATTGGCGAAGAAGTCTTTTTCAATGGGAGATTGAACAACTTAATTTACTACAGGTTGATTTGAATTTAATGGAGTTACATCCTGATCTTAAAGATAGGTAGAGTTGGAAGGCAATTCAAGAAGAAGTGTATACGGTGCAATCTGCTTATAGTGCTATTATTAACGATAGTATTTTTGCAGAAATTCCACTTTATAGGCTTCTCTGGTCAAGTTTGGTACCATCAAAAGTGGCTGGTTTTGCTTGGCGAGTTTTGTTAGATAGAATACCATCCAAGCAAAATTTAATTAAAAGGAAAGTCTTATTACCTACTGTTGGTAGTTGTGTTTGGTGAGATACAGCTGTTGAAACTATTTCTCATTTATTGTTTGAGTGCAATTTTGCATACCATATTTGGATGTTGTGTTTGGATTGTAACACCCCCGAGCCACTTGCAGGAGTGATGAGGGTCCCCACAAGCCAACACGAGTCTTTCCAGTATGCGTTGTCCTCACTTGCACACTTTCCGGGAAACTTCCCAGAAGGTCACCAATCCTAGAATTGCTCCAAGCCAAGCACGCTTAACTATGGAGTTCTTATGTTATGGACTTCCGAAAAGAAGATGCACCTTGTTGGTATAGTTCTCCACAACAATTTCCTTTAAGTTATCCTCAACTGTACAGTCCTATACCTGCACAGCCTCTGTATCCCTCTCATTCGGGTGTGGGTACGGTTCATCCATGTGTCCCTTTCTTGCTTAGAAGCCTGCCAGGAGCCCCTCATTGTCCGTGCCTCTTTGCACCGGTTATCACTCCCCGCCCTCATGATCCTCCGGCTCTCACATGCCCACCAGCTTCCGCCTGGTTCGTCCCCGAACCACACCGTACTAGAAGTGATTACTCTAATACTTCAAAACACAAAAGAGAAAAAGGTTTTCCCTAAACCATATCACCATCCCTCATAATGAGAGAAGAGGCAATCATCCCTTCGTCGCCGCTAGCATTGCAAAAGAGGGAGTCCAAGTATCGCGTTCATGTGGATACCAGTGGAGGTATAGCTGCAATTGCATGCCTGTGGTTTGACAAAAGGATACGATCACTTATTGCACTAAAAGGTATACTCTATAACACGATTTATGGTTTTTGCATGGATCCTTGAAGGGTTTTGGATATATTTAAAATTTAAAAGTTAAATTCTTCCGTTGCGTTTCACCTTCCAAAACCCAACAGTGGTATCAGAGCTACTTGCAATGCCATAAATTGGTTATCATTTCACTTACTATGTGTTAATATATGATATTAGTTGTATAGTAAATAAAGGTTCAACCTTTTGCATTAAAAATTCAATCTTTGCAAGAGTTGCAATATGAAGGTTTGACCTTTTAAAGAAAGATGAATCCTTTTACAATAAAAATTAAATCTTTTGCAAGAATAGCAATATAAAGGTTTGACCTTTTCAAGAAATATGAATCCTTTTTCAAATAAAAGTTCAATCTTTCCAGGAGTTGCAATATAAAGGTTCAATTTTTTGAATCTTGTTAGTATTTTACTAGACTGGGATTTTATTTTTAAAAAAATATTTAATGATAATAATAGGATTTTCAAATTTTGTACATCAAAGATTTGATCTTTCTAAATTTTAATATGATTTGTAATGGTTACAAATGGAAGATTTTATCAATATTAAATTGATTATTATTGTAATTGTTACAATTTAAATATTTGATTTTTATTAAATTTAATATGATTTGTAATGGTTACAAATTAAAGATTTGATCTTTATTAAATTGGTCATTATTTTTATTGGTTGCAATTTAAAGATTCGATCTTTATTAATTTTGATAAGATTTGTAATGGTTACAAATTAAGGATTCGATCTATATTAAATTTAATAGGATTTGTAATTGTTACAAATTAAAGATTTGATCTTTACTAAATTAAATAATATTTGTGATGGTTACAAATTAGAATTTGTGATCGTTACAAATTAAAGATATGATCTTTATTAAATTTAATAGAATTTGTAATGGTTACAAATTAAAGATTTGATTTTTATTAAATTTAATCAGATTTGTAATAGTTTCAAATTAAAGATGTGATATTTATTAAATTTAATAAAATTTGTAAAGATTACTATTAAAGATATTTTCTTTATTAAATTTTAAATGATAGGATTTATAAGAGTTACAAATTAAAGATTTTATTTTATTTTATTAAATTTAATAGGATTTGTAAAAATTACAAATCAAAGATTTGATCTTTTTTAAATTTAATACGATACATAAAAATTATAAATTAAAGATTTGATCTTTATTAAATTTAATAGGATTTGTAAAAGTTACAAATTAAAGATTTTTTTATTATATTTAATTTAATAATATTGGAAATGGTTCCAAATAAGGATTGAAAACAAGTGTTGTTTGGATATCAAGAGTTGAGTTAAGGATATTGCACAGGATTATCTTTGATTTGGAATCAAAGAGAACTTTAAAAAATATTAATATTAAAATCTCTTAATATGTGTTGATTCTTGAATGATTAGTGCATGGTTATGGTCCTAGTTCTTGTGTATGTATTTTATTTTGCATTTTGGGTTTTTCAAATACGGCATGTGTGTCGTGCCTTTCTCTCAATCCTCTATTTGTACTTCTTTTCTCATCCCACGCCCCTCTATGTAAAAGAAGTTTCTTTGTATTAATATAATGTAAGTCATAGTAATGGAAAAACAAATGTAAGGAGTTGTAAGAGACAAAAGTTTGAATGACATATGAGGACACCCAACGGAAGACACTTGGAGAAGATGCTTGTACCTTTGGTTTAATTACTGATTCCCCAATTGGCTTGGGAGAATCAATCTTTTAGGGGCCATAACCATGTCACACATATTTATATTTGTTGTATGTATGAGATGCATATTATACCTGTATGTGATATATATATATATAAATTAAAATATAAATCCCTCAAATAAATATTAAGTCGTGATCAAATGCCTTCCAATGCATGACATTCGCCAAGGCTAGAATCGATTAAGTGTGGGTCTGCCAAAGCAGGATACCTGTATCTATTCTAGTGAGGTGCGATGGGATAAAAGTAATATCCAATTGTCAACCATTGGGTTTTGACTTAACTAAGTATATTCAATAGGATTGAAAACCTAGAGGCACTAAGTTAGGCATTAATTCACAAGATGAATTAGAATAAGAGTTATTCACCTAACTATCCAAGAGTTGTATGCGATACAATTGGAAATTGTTTCCTACCTAAATAACCTATTTTTAAGCGATCAGCCAAAGCTGACTTAGAACTAGGTGAAATATGGATCTTGACCCACTAGAAAAATCTAGCAATGGGATTTTTCCGAATCAATTTTGAGGGTAGTTGATTTGAATTAAAATAGTTGGAGTAATATTTAATAAAAGTCCTTATTAGATATTTAGTAACATGATATTTATTCTACGATATTATATGTAACATCCCAAAATTTAGAATTATAGAATTATAATTAAAATACGTATAATTATTTCGATGACGTTAGTTGTAAAAATAGAAGTTTTATAATAATAATAATAAATATTAATATAACCGTATTTATGATATAATAATAATATAATATTATAAATATTAGAAGAGACGTCAGATTATTAAGATCTTAATCAAAATTGATTATACTGAATATAATAATATCAAGATTAATAAGGATAATCTTATGAGAGGGAAATGTTTTAGTATCTGAATTTAGGATTGGATATTAAAATAGGAATAATGAGATCACAATGATTAAAGACAATGATTAATAACAAATTTAAGATAAAGTTTAATTATAAGATTTGAATTTGAGTGTAGATGGATAAGGATTCTGTAACATCCTAATAATAAATTGATAAATAAAATAAAATAAGATTTATGTAGAAATAATAATAATATTATTATATTATTATGTTTCAAAAAAAGTATTATTTAAATAAAAAGGGAGACGGGTGGGTCGGAGTAGGCCCAACCCAGTTAGATATTTCAATATGGGGGTCATCTATTTCACCCTAGCCTTCTTTAAAACGTCAGATAACCAACTCTAGGGAAGAGAGAAGTGACTCTACAAGGGAGAGGTGCAGAAGTGTAGAATCGTCAGAAAAATCCTGCCTTTCATCTTTGATCGTACCTTTCATCTTTGATCGTCATCTCTAAGGTACGGGGGAAGGGGTGCTGCTATATGTGTATACTGGAGTGCTTGGGTAGTGAGGGCAACCATAAGTCCCTCTAGGATTCTTAAATTTTAAATTATGAATGATGAATTATCTGTAATATGATGAAATTCGTGATTGTTGTGATAATTACTGTCATGTTCTTGTTGGAATTGAAAGTAGGAAGCGAGATTTTCGAAAGGGGTTAAATTAGGATTTGGGAGAGAGATTTCATAAATTGATATGATTGTTGATTTAACTGTAATCTGTTGAAATAATTGAGGAATTCATTGATTTTAATCGGTGAAAACGAGTCTAAACAAGTTAGGAACTTAAATAATTGAGTAGAGATTGAAGAAGGGGATTAAAAGGGGAAAAACGCAGGTGCAGTCGCGTTCTGCGACACTTGCGCTCCATCTGCGCTGAGCGCAGGGTGGAGCGTAGCTCTCTGGGACCTGCGCTGAGCACAGGGTGGAGCGTAGCTTTCTGGAACCCGCGCTTCACTTGCACTGAGCGTAGAGTAAAGCGCAACACGCGGATTAAGCTTTTTAATTATAATTTCAACAGATTCCTTCCAAATTCCAGATAGCTTTTCTTAAAACGTGAAATTGAGATAGATGTTTACTTAATATAAGAATTGTTTTGTGGGATTGATGAGATTAAATTGGATATATAGAGTGTATTAACTGTGGCATGAAGTATTGTGGTGTGAGTATCTTATGTGATGTTCTATGTTTATAATATTCGTTATGTGATGTGGAATGATTAGAGTATGTGTCTTTTATTCAAGATGTGATGTGGAATGAGTAGAGTAGACTATGTTGTATGAGAAATGTATAAATGATAATTGATGCATTGATCATGAGCATATGAGATGTGACTGTATGAGATGACGTTGATGTATTGAGCATGATCATATGATGTATGAGATATATGAGATATATGAGTAGCCAAACGTGGCTTAAATACCCTAGTCCAAGAGAGGGGCAACGAGCAGGGTTCGGTGACCATGATGGGGGACATTCTATGCACGGACCCATCGAGGGGGTGCAACCTATCGGCCAAGAGAGGGCATTTAACGGTAGGGCCATCATTGCGGGGCGGATGTCTCTGCACGAGCCCAAGAGAGGGGTTGTTTAACTGTGCAACCTATCAGCCAAGAAAGGGCATTTAACGGTAGGGTCATCATTGGTAACAACTAAGGGGATTGATGAGGTGAGCTCATTGTGCAGAGTTCCAAATCATGACTCTTAGGACGAGGCATTGTGCATGAGCATAGAGTGAGCATACTTGTCATTTCATGATTGTTTGAGAAGTGTGAATTATATATTTGTGTGAAATTAATGTGCTGTATGCAAAGAGTGTGGATTGAGATGAATGATGATATGTATGGTGATGGGTGGGGAATAAGGGTAGCCTTCTGTGTTGCATGTATATGTATGTATTCTTTTCCTCACCGTACTCTTCTGTGGTTTTTCTAGGATGATGAAGAGGGCACTCAGTGTGCTGAACTTTGAAGGGTTGGGGTCTCACTCTGATATATGTGACATCGGGACTTAGTGTCTAGGAGATTATATTCTTATTTTGTTTTGTAAAGATTTGGAAAATTATTTCTAAGGGCCTTACATGGCCAAGTTATGTTTTCATTATATTGATAATTTAGTTTCCAAAAAACTTGATTTTTACTCTTCTTTGGAAACATCATTGGATTTTGATTTAAGTGTTTATTTTGTGGAGGACATATGAACCTTTTACCTCGGCATTGACTACAATTTTCTCTATAATTCATTTTGATTATTGTATTAGTAATTGGGGTAGAAGGGTGTCACATGGATTGGTTTGGATTATCTGCTGTTTTGCATAATAATGGTCAGGTTAACTTTGCTCAGTTTGTGGGCCTTCCCTTTTGTGCTCATAGAAATCGACTTCGGTGGTCTATAGTCTAGATGTCAACAATTTGGTCATTGTGGCTTGCTAGGAATGACATGGTATTCTATGCTAAAATTCAAACATATGTTGAAGTACTTGATCTAATCAAAGTTAGGAGTTGGAATTGGCTTAAATCTAAGGATCTTGATTTTGATTATCCTTTCTCGTCTTGGGCATCTACACCATCATCCTGTTTGTCTTTGTGCTGAATTTCAAAGGTCTTGTTGTGTTATTTTGATTTGGTTTGGTGGTCATAGTTTTTCCCTGTTGGTTGGTATTATGCTGCTGGTGTAATTCTTGGTGTATTGTCTTCCTTGTATTTTCTAGTCATTCAGTTAATTGCTGGGACTAGTTCTATTTCACTTGAGCTTTGTATATGGGTTAGAGTACCCCTTGTACTCTTATTTATAAAATTTATCTTTGCTTAGCAAAAAAAAAAACTATGTTTAATAAGTAACATTAAATTATAAAGAGTAACTAAGTTTTTTTTCCTTTAAAAAAGCCATTTTTATCACAACTTTCTCTCTTCTCTATATTGAATGGTAAAATAGGTCTCATCATAAAATTGGATTTAGGACTAGAGAAGCGTTGAGTTAGCCATGACCATAATCATCCTAACAATGTCCGATTCATATTCTGATACTGGACAATTAGTATAATTAAGTTCTATAATTAATTACAATATAACTAATTATTTTTTTATTTTTAAAATGAATATTTTTTAAATAGGTAGTAGAAGAATAATCACCTAAACAGAAATTTTTTTATTTTCAAAAATTACAAATAGAGATCAATCGAGGCCAAAAATCAACTAAAGTTTTTTTTTCTTTGTTTCATATATAGTTAAGATATCCAGCAATAAAACTGTATTCTGAAATAATCAAACATTTCACCATATTCTGAAACTGAATAATTAGTATACTTAAGTTTTATAATTAATTAATTACAATATAAATAATAAGGTATATATCAATGCAATGATTCAAGTCTCTTTTTATAAATAATAATGATTCAAGAAAAATATGGTCCACGTGAACCAAGTGAGAAGCTACCTGTTATTCTAGGTGAGAGGGGATGCTAATTTTTCTATAAAGTGGCCACAAATGTTTCACGAATTCCATTTGGGACCCAAGTTCTCTCAGACATATCATCAAACACTTTTCGTGCCTCTTCCAAATACCGATTTATCATACATGCTCACTTGTTTTCATTGGAGTTAGTGGGTGAAAAGGCTCATTTCTCTTAATCTCAGACATAACTCTCTTTCTGTTGAGATTTCCGAGCTTGTGGTCCATCTGCAGAGGCTGGAGATTCTTCACCTTTTCTCAAACAACTTCATCAGCAAGATTCCAAAAGCTATAACATCTTTCCCTCACCTTTAGGTTCTTCAACTATGGTCAAACAGGTTAATTGGTGAGATTCCAGAGGATCTAGGAAAGCATAGCAACCTCACTATTTTGGACCTCTCTTCCAACAACCTCATAGGGAAAATTCCAGATAGCTTATGTGGCTCTAGAAATCTCTACAAGCTCATCGTCTTCTAAAACTATTTCCAAGGAAAAATCCCACATAGCTTAAGCTATTGCAGAAGCTTACGCAGAGTGCGCCTCCAAAACAACAAGCTCTTTGGTGAATTACCATTGAAAATTACCAAACTGCAACAAATATACTTCTTGGATATGTCTGGCAATGAACTTTCTGGAAAGATTGATGACAGAGAGTGGAACATGCCAGCGCGCGACGGTGAATAGGAAATGAAGGTGGAGGCGGCTGTGACGCACAGTGGCTAACACATGACAGCGCGCAATGGATGGTGGTGGCGGGCGCTGTATGACGGTGGTGGTGGCTGAGGCATGGCAGGATATGAACGAAACATCAACGACGAACTACCTCCTAGAATTATTGCATATAGTCTATCTATTCCTAGGCATTGTGTAGTCTCCACTCTCCACCATTGCACGTTCCACCATCCACTGCTTCGTGAAGATCTTGGGACGATGCCTTATGCGTTTTCTGTTTCTCTGGGTTGTTTTCTGTAAATATCATTTCTAGCATTCCATTACCGGGAACCCAATTAAATCCGATCGCCAATCACATAAGGCGCTCATCTGACGGTCCAAATTTCACCCGAGAAAAAAATTCGCTCTTGGTCCACATAAATCATAGACCACCTTAGACACACCCATTAATGCAATGGTAATTGTATTCATGTCTTCCAACTGAACAATTCTAATTTATTTTAATAATTAATTATTAATATAAATGATAATGCTATGTAATCAATGTAATGGTTCAAGTTTATTTTAATATATATATATATATAGATAGATAGATAGATAGATAGATAGATAGATAGGTTCACCAAGTTGAAGTGTCGACCAGTGGAAAAACTTAGTTTCATTGTGCATGGGTAAGCCGTAAGCAAGTCACCAAACAAACGCAATGATAGCTTAATAAGAATCCATTAGCTTAGAGTAGTTGTCTAATAACGTACACAAGAAAGACAACATGCACAAGAGAGTTTTATGCTTTAATGTTTGGTTTATTTAGGGAAATAGATAGAAGAGAAGTGGGAAGAAGAGAAATAGAGAAGAGATAGAGATGATTTTATGGTTGTTTGATGTGAGAGAAATAGATGAAAAATAAAAGTGAGATGTGAAGGTAGGTTGTTTGGTTTGAGTGAAGAAATGGAAGAGAAATAGTGTCTTTTACTAATTTTTAGCCAATTTTCCCGCCAATGCAGTTAAATAATCGATTATGTGGCATAAAAATCGATTATTTGTATCAATTATGTGGCAAAAATTGATTTAAACATACTGAAAATAGAATTTATTTGTAAGCTGCTGGATTTCTTTGCTTCTCTCTTCAAATTAGTGAAGAAATCAATTTGCGTGGGGTCCACCATCTTTCTTCATTCTTCAATGCACCAAACAACTAAGCATTCTAACTTGTGCGACATTTTCGCCCCTCTCTTCCATTTCAACTCACTTCGATGACACCAAACAGACGCTTAGTGAAATGAGTTACAGTGGTAAAAACTTTAGTGCCCAGTGAAGATGTTCAATCCAGTGAAGAGATTACAATTCTGATTCATCGGTCATGTGATTCAATTTTTTGTTTTTTATTAATACATGCGGGTAGCCTGAAGCCCAATCGGGCTACCCAGTCCGAACTCGTATTTTCTTCGGGTTTATTTTTTCGGGCTAAAAAGCCTGGCAAAAATTCGGGACTCTAATTTTAGTGCCCAGGCCCTGTAAATCTGCAGGTTCGAGCGAGCCGGCCCGGTAGGCCCGACCCATTTTGCCGGCTCTACCTATGATGATCAATTTTTGCACAAAAGAAATTGATTATTAAAATTATACTTAGCCGGAGTAGTTGACAAAATAATAAAAAATACAATTTCTCTTCTATCATTTCTATCAAATAAAATAACTATCATTTTTATTTCTATTCTGTTTTTTATCTATTTCTCTCACATCAAACAACTCATAGTGCATGTTTGGTTTATTTTTTTGTGTAAACCATAGGTATCCCCTATTACCATGGGCACTCCTATTCGGGGCTTAGTCACATGTTTGGTTTATAATTGGATAAAATTGATTTCATAATCAATGATTGAAAATGATACACAAATTATAAAATACATTCAATAAATTAATTTTATTTCAATTATATAAAATCAGTTATTCTACTAGACATTAAATTATCTTTATCTCCATTTTTTTTTAAATTTCTCTTTTCCATGTTTCCTTTCTCTATTCCTAGAATATGGAGGAATTAGGCGCTGGTGAAAGTGAGGAACAGCTTCAAAGAAGCACCAAGAAGGTGAAGACTCGCAATGAGGGAGGAGAATTCTCCTACAAAGATTCCCTCATGAACACCTCTATGTTCAATGGCGATGAATCTAACTTCGATGATGAAGCTTATGAATCAGAGGAAAGCTCTAGTTCAGATAAGGAGTCCGAGGAAGAATCCTTTGACCATTGTCCAGAAATTAAAGTCTCTCAACGGGAATTTGACAACTGGTGCAAACCTTGGCAAGATTCTCTGGTAGTTCGGCTTCTTGGCAAGAAAATTTCCTTCCAAACGATGTGTGTGCGCCTTCAGAATTATTGGGCTAGAGATGGATCTGTTAACGTCATTGATATTCCCAATGACCATTTCTTGGTTCAATTTTCAAATGAAGAAGACTACAAATTTGCTCTGTTCGAAGGCCCTTGGATGATAGCAGACCACTATCTTATTGTTCATAGAT